>SRQG01000314.1:0-33609 GCA_018360325.1 Claviceps aff. humidiphila group G2b | reverse complement strand
ATTTGAGATTCTGAAAATGGGAAACTTGTTACGCAATTTACTACCTGCACCTTCACGCGAACATCAACAAAATTGCGTAACAAGTTTCCCATTTTCAGAATCTCAAATCAAACTTCGCTGTAGCGCTTTTCCTTAACCCTCGCCTAGCCGTGACCCGTTCCAACTGTCCCTTGCGCCTTGTCATTAGCCTGTAGGCCCTCACCTGCACCACACTCTTGCGCAGAGTGTATTATTCCCTTGTCAGCGTACGACTCGGACTAACATCCCGCATTCCCAATCCTCACAATAGCACGGCGGCTGGGCCGTGAGGCGCTACCCGCACGCCCGGCAGTCCGGAAAATTAACCGGCATATCTCTTTCCTCCGCCCCGTCCTCGTCTCCCGAGTCCTCGACCTCTATTGCCGTCGGTTCGGCAGTCGGGGGAGAGTCAGATTATCAGAAGACTCGGGAGATGGCTCTTCCATCGTCTCCGAAGTTTCTGGCTCCGGAGATAACGGGTTACGGGGGCGACGCGGGCCTGGAAGATGGGGCGTCGGAGAGAAGGTAGAGCCGGACAGGCTCGAGGGCCATTGCCCCCTCGGACGGATCAGGTCCGGGTCTCGGGAGGCGATGGTGGGGATGGTGATGGGGATGGGGGCGTTAGTCCGGAGCGTGACATGGTCAGGGGCGGCTGACACAGCGGGAAACCTAAGGATGAGATTAGTGATAATAATAGATTATAGGTAAGAGTAAGAATAAGGCGAGGGGGGTTGGGGTTGGGGTTGGGGGGGGGTTGGGAGGGAAGTTGGTAAATATATTATCTATAATTGGATGATGCGCTGATGCTCGAATTATGTCGAATATGTGCGAGTGGGAGACAATGTTTGTCTTCACTTAAGCGGAGTCGAGCTTTTGAAGGATTAAGTCATGCGAGTGTGGATGTGGGTGTTGGGGGAGAAGTAATTGGTAAAGAAATCTATATTTGATAAGTTTCTCAGCGGTTTAATGATGTTTGGTTATGATAAGGAGACAGGGACCCAACGAGTTCGGAGATGAGACGGACATCGGGCCGACATTACCGTAACAAGACACGATGCCCGGCCACCCTAGTGATCCCCATGACTGGAGCGCTCTGCGGTTTGCTGGGATAAGCTTCCTCATCGTCACCCAACCGACGGCACCAGAGGACTCAGGAGACGGCTCTTCCATCATCTCCGAAGTTTCTGGCTCCGGAGACAATAGGTATTAGGGGCGACGGGGGCCTGCTCCCGCCTGGAAGATGGAGCGTCGGCAAGAAGAAGGAGACGGACAGGCTCGAAGGCCATTGCCCCCTCAGACGGATCAGGTCCGGGAGGCAATGGCAGTAATGGTGATGGTGACGGCGGTTCAAGGTTGCGATTCGGACTCCGACATGGTGGCGGGCGCTGGCACTGCGGGGGCTGAAGAATGAAATTAATGATATGAGTGGAGAGAGAGGGTGAAGTTATTGATAAAGATATAGATATTTGATAAATTAATGATAATTTGCTCAGGGGTTTGATGGTGTTTGGTTATAATAGGGAGACAAGGACCAAACGAGTGACACTGAGTTTTTTGAGGTTCAAGTCATGCGAGTGTGGATGTGAGTGTTGGGAGCTTTAAGTACCACGGTATAAACAGTCAAAGGAAGGTGCAATGCCGATACATACGAATACATATCCAAAGGTCAGGGCTGTGGTTTCTTGAATTCATCTTGTTTATCATAGCCCAAAAGGGGAAGGAGAAAAGGACCGCTTGTGAGTCGTGGCGTGAGGCCACAAGCAGAGTCTTCCTGGCCTGGTCAGTGGTCACTGACTCACTGGTGGGTGCTGCAGCTGATCAGGGTCTATGTCCATTGTCTGCACACCTAAGCCACGCGATATGATGATTGATCAGAGATTCCAACAATCAGTAATAAAAAGCTGAACTACTTTGCGACGATTCTTGAAAAGTGCCACGAGATATCGTGGATGCCTGAGACTCTGAAATGGTACATATTCCGGAAGGCGAATACCCATCTGAAGGATGTGGAGAGGAGGAAGTTAGGAACCCATTGCCCAATGCTAGACCGGGAAGGCAACAGGAGACAACATTGAACATGGCGACAGGAAAGCGAGTTCGTCGCAAACGAGATCTCGTTGCCACAGTGTCCAACAGGAACCGTACGCAGAAGGCTGAAGTAAGTACGAAAGTTATGGATGGCTGTTGTTGCAGCCGAAATCAGAGGACTTGGTGTGGACACTGGACAGGGCATTCTCGATTGGAATTGTACGAGCCTATTTTCGAGATTTGGAAAGAACCAGGAAGAATTGATCCAGATGGTTCGGAGCTGGCCATATTCCCTGTCACGGCAGGCGATGAAGCTCTACTGACTAGAAGAATAGATTAAGAAGGAGAAGAAGAATAGAATGAGAAGGAGAAGAAGGAAGGAGTAGAAGGAGAAGAAGGAAGGAGTAGAAGTGCTGCAGGTGTTGAGCCCAAGTACATACCCAGGTACCTACCTAGGCTGCTGCTCAGGACTCATTCATCAGTCTGTCAAATAGTCACAGGGCAGCCGCGGCCGGCCTCCAGATGATAGTGAATTAGTGATACTCACCGACCTGAAGAGCCAAGCGTGCCACAAGCGGCGATCGTGGACTCGATTGTCGACACTGGACAGTGCCAGAAATGCAGATGCTGAGGCGAACACGGAAGGTGCGCCTCTGTCGGAGAGTCGCTGAAGGCAAGACGACAATAATCTCTTGCGAATACCGGTATGCAGTGCCAGAAATGCCGCGCTCCGCAGCGTCGTCGAAGGTAGTGGCACACTGGCAAGGCACACTGCACAGGGAGAGTACCTATTCTCTTGCGAATATCGGTATGTTCTTAATTTAGCCTTTCGTTGACCAGATTCATCCAAAACTTTCTGCATATCATAATCAAGCGACCAATGTCACGACGGATATAATTTAGCAGAAAAACAGCAGCTGTGGGAGGATCCTCCGGTCGGCGACTCGGCGACTCGTCGGTATCGGGCCAAACACTCGCTTGAACTTCGGGAGTGTGTTTCCCGACAGGTCATGATTCACACTTGCCAACACTTGCGAGTTGTAGCAATGAGCTCGATGGAACGTTGCTCTGCTGAAATCACACACCCAGTAACTGTCACCAAAAAATGACGATGGAAGGCACTCCCTCGCCCCCCAAATTCCTCGCCCCCCAAATTCCAGTCCGTTCTTGCGACGGTTTGTCTGCTCATCCAACTCAACAACACTTGGCCATCTTTTGACCAATGTTCCAAACCTCCTACTTCAGGGCTCTCGATGGCCTCGGGTGACTCCTCGAGTCCTCATATTCCCGGTATCTTTGATCTGATAGTCGCCTCATCTTTTTATATCCCCTATGCCACTTCAGTCGTGTGTGTGCAATCCCTATTCGATCCAATCTATTATCTCGGGTCGCTATGCAGCCCGCTTTGCGATTTGCTTTTGGTGGATCTTGGGCACCAGTGACCACTTCAAGAACCAGACATCTATGAAGACCACCACAGCCTGGGCCTTCCAACAACGATACGAGTCGTCGAGTAACGAGATAACTTATGAGGTCCTTGGAGTCATGGGCTGGCCGTCAGAAGAGACGCATTGTGTGGAAAGTGAGTCAGCTGCCAAGGAAGCACTCTTCCAAGTTCCATCTTTGCCCTCCTTTGGCCCTAGACTCCTTGTGACACGCGGTACTAAGCGATCCGCTTCGAGAAACGTGACGCCGTCGCTTGAAAATTTCAAAAAAGCCAATCAAAGGCTACAGCCTCGTCTTCCAAAGCGCATCAAAAAATGAGCATACTTTGGAAGATTGGGAGTCCATATGCCTTCTCACTCAGCGCTTTGGCAAGTTACATTCGCCATCCGGTACCTGTCACCAATGACCATGCCTACAAAAATCAAGCACTCCACGAACATCGGGATTTTCGATTGCACCTCACATCCATCGTATAATTGAACCTTCACAAAGCTCACTCGTCCTGAGAAATTACCAATCATTGCTCCTTCAGCTTCTCCTTGCAGACGCTCCATTCTCCAGGCCCACGTCGCCCCCATTGTCTCCGGAGCCAGAAATTTCGGAGACAATCAAAGAACCGTCTCCTGAGTCTTCTGACTCTTCTCAAGCAGCCGAACCGATGGCAGCAGAGCTGAAAGGACACAGGAGACGAGGATGAAGGCTGAAGCGTCGCAAGAAGAGCGGCTCAAGACCTTCAACGTAAAGTGAAGCTTCACGTGTCTGTCTTGAACGCGCGGCGCACAAGAAGATTGTCAAAACACGTCGTGTCCGCTCGTGAGTCGTAGGTGAAGCAGATAAAGAGTATTTCAACGCATATCTACTTATCGGGAGACGTCGCTGTGGAAGGAAGGGGAGAAGCGGAAGGCGACGAGATTCTACCAATAGCTATCAATTCCATCATGTGGTCGAAAAAAGGGGTTGCGAGGCCCGTGATATGCGTAGGTGGTGCACCGTGCAGGTGGCTCAGGTCATCATTCATGACCATTACAATTGTCTGGGGGAAAACTTGTAACGAAAACTTGTAACGAAGCGCGGTCCTCGAAACACTGTTCTCCGGTGAATCAATGCTATACTTACTTCGTACGTTCTGTACATTTGCGTCATGGGGGGGAGTCTATTGCTATTGCGAACCGCGTCTTTCCATTCAAAGCCTGGCTACCTAACAAAGGTGCTAAACTAAAACCAATATCACATAGCCCATTGCTCAAAAATCGGAGCCGATTCGGTTCTTGCCAGTGTGCATCCAGGTCTGGCCGCAACTCACAGTCCTCATCTTTCAGGGTTGACGAGTCAGAGGCGTGAATCACCCCTGTTTTTATTTTAAGCCATTTGAGCTCGATCAAGGTCCAGTAACTTATCTTGTAATGATCTGCAGTCACTCTATGTTAGCAGCCTCCATATGATTCAGTCTCATCGACACCAGAAAGTAGGAACCCAGAGTCTATTTCATATCTTTGGTGGGACTGGTCGGTTATTTGATATCTTTGGTGGAAGTAATCGGTTTCTCGTCCTTCTTGTCCTTTTTGGCGCTCAATTTCTTGGGTGGGAAGAAGAGCGCTCAAAGATGGTCTTGCTGGTTCCCAGAGCCAAAATTGAGCACCAAAAAGGACAAGACGGACGAGAAACCGATCAGTTCCACCAAAGACATGAAACAAAGTCTAGGTTCGTACTTTCTGGTGTCGATGTCACGATGAGATTGAATCATATGGAGACTACTAACATAGGGCGACTGCAGAACATTATAAGATAAGTTACTAGACCTTGATCGCGCTCAAATGGCTTAAAATAAAAACAGGGGTGGTTCACGCCTGAGTCCTGACTCACCAATCCTAAAAGACGAGGTCTGTGAGTTGCGGCCAGACCTGGATGCACACGGCAAGAACTGAATCGGCTCCGAGTAGGAAATCCAAATCGCTTTCTTGCGTCTGGTCAAGTTCGAATGGGCCACGCTCTGCGCAACTATTTTGGAGCAATGAACTGTGTGATATGAGTTTTAGTTTAGCACCTTTGATAGATAGCCAGGCTTTGAATATCGAAAGACCCTTCGGAGTCAGGACGGTCTCCAGATCAGTGTCCGCATCGTAGCCCTGCCGAGCATCAGGGCCGCCAGTGTGCCTTGCCGCCGACTCTTTCGTCGCGTGGGACCGCTGGGGTGCGCAAGAGTGAGGTCTCTGAGGGGACTTCGGAGTGTGGCGAGTCGTACTTCGGCTCGACGAAAGAGGCCCCCTTCGTCGCGAGGTCTGGTGAAGGGGTGAGCATCCGCTCGCAAGGGCTGTCTGATAATAGTACGGGGGAGAAATACAGAGTGGTAGAGAACAACATTGAGACTGGGCCTTTCCTCCTCCCCGTCTTCTGTAACGACAACGCGTTTTGTACTGCCCAGTCGGATAATGGTTGTGACAGCTATGCGGCGGTGCGCGAAAAGTTTGTGCAGCGGCTCGGATTGGAGCGCTTTGCGTTACCTAAGTACTCCACGACGTTTGTGTACGGCAGTTGAAACCCAGCGACGAAGTCCGTCCTCGCCGAGGGCCCAACCATGTACCGACATTTGGTCCAGTTCCAAGCCAATGTGGACGGATGGGCGTTCCCGTTGGTGGCCTACGTGATTCCTGGCCTCACTCGGGATTGCATCTTGGGGGCCCCTTGGCTTACCATGAATGAGATCGTGTTGCATGCGGCCGAACGTCGGCTGATGGTGGGTTCACGCAATCATCTGGTCGTCATTTGTGGATTTGATTCGGAAGGAGAAGGCGAATGCGCTGTTCCCCCATCGGGGTAAGGCAGATCACCACATTCGTCTCAAACGGAATCCGGCCGGAGCTGCCTTCGGCACCATTGTACAGCATGCCGCGAGACCAATTGCTGGAGATTCGGAAGTAGGTGATTGAGTTGATGGACAGGGTTGGTTGGAAACGAGCATCTTCGTCCTTCGCTGCGGCTCCTGTTTTCTTGTTGAGGAAGGCGAACGGAGGCTGGCACTTCTGTGTGGATTATAGGGCCCTCAAAGTCACGGCTCAGGACCGATATCCTTTGCCTCTCATCAAGCCTCGGAGACATTGCGGTCGTTGTCGTTGTCGAGGTGGTTCACGAAGCTGGACGTACGGGCGGCCTTTCACCGACTGCGTGTTGCAGCGGGCAACGAACACTTGACCGCATTTCGTACACGATTCAGGCGTCCTGAATGGCTGGTGTGTACATTCTGGTTGGCGGGCGCCCGACGGCCTTTCGGTCTGCCATCTCGTCTGGCGACGCGCTGAGCTGAGCGTCGAGGGCAAGCTGGATGTTGGGTTCGGGTTCTGATTGTTCGGAGAGCAGGAATTTGTCGAGTCACAGGTACGGTAGAGGCTCGTCGTCAGGGAAACCGGCAAAAAACAAGTCGTCTTCTTGCTTGACGGTATTGGTGGCGGTAGCCTCGCTTTCGGGCCCTTCGCTAAGCTTCTTGCTTGCTTGGCGGGCGGATGATCTGGTCTCGGTGTTCGCAGCTGAGCGTGAAGAGATGGTCAACCTCAAGCAGTAAATGTGACCACATCTCTCTCCTCTTCTTTCTTTCCCTCCTCTGACCCTAATCTATACTCTGCATTGCCTCTTGTTCGGTTGTTTCTTCGAGGAAAGGGTGGACATGTATGGGAAGTAAAAAAGCGCAGGGTCACTTGCCAGCTGGGCACATATCGTGACCAGCGATTTCAACAGAGATGTATACTTGTCATTGCAACGTTGGCAGAACATTCAGCAAGTGCGACAACGTGCACCATATCCATGCCTTGGATCTTCGAGCTAGAATGTTTATGGTTCTGTATGAACTCGACCACGCTAGAAAGGAACGTTCTAGCTCGAATTATAAGGTCCGGATATGGTGCACGTTGTGCCCTTGTTGAAAGCTCCGCCAACGACGCAATGACAATTATTCATTGCCTTTGGAAATTATGCCCCTTGGACAGCGACCTTTTGAAAGTCTTTGCAGGTGCGTCTGTGACGTTCGAAGCTCCTAGTGCAGGGGCAGCTTTTGATAGCCCATATCTCAGGAACGATGGGATTGCAGACAGGTAGGTGGCTTCTTCAAACAAGATTGGACGCTGCCGCGACAACTTGCCCTGGTGAGGAGTTCCAAAGTATGCTCGTGCTTCTTGATCGCGTCCGCACCCAACAGATCGATCGTCGTGGGCTCAGGCTCGAAGGCATCTAAGGCGGGTATGAGGAAATGATATGTTGAGAAACATGTGGACAGCCCGCACGAGGGACATGACGGGTGACGGGTGACGGATGGAATCGTGATCGCGGATGAGAGTAATTAGGCAACACAGTGCAACAGCCAACGCGGCAAGGAGTAAACGTATGTTCGGCTGCTGTTATGTTATTTGCGGCGGTGGTGAGGCGAGGCGAGGCAAATGCACGCGCAGTTCATCGGCCCATGACGAAGCCGGAACGTGTTATCCTAGCAACGCCACATGCTTGAAGCCAGAAACACGAACAACTTTATTGCCGCTTGCAGTCTCCTGTACTTCTGAGAGGCAGAATTCGCAGAGGGGACAATTGTTTTGGACTTGAGCATGGGCTGAACTCAATCCGGGGTCATGTGCGTTGATTCACTGATTCATGACCTTTTCGGTCGTGTCAATCGCTTCGTGTCGAATCGTGTCGTGTCAACTCGCTTCGTGTCAAATCGCGTCGTGCCAAATCGTTTCGTGCCAAATCGCTTTGTGTCAAAGTCGCTTCGTGTCAAAGTCGCTTCGTGTCAAAGTCGCTTCGTGTCAAAGTCGCTTCATGTTGCTGGTCCGTGAATCAGCCTTCTGGCTATCGGATTAACTGGTGGGTCTGTCGGGTAACGGGTCAACTGCAGCTCCGTCTCCCTAGATCTGTTTGCTTGCTTCAGTCAGTAGGTAGGTATGTACACCGTACAGCTGTTGTCACTTTGCATCCCATGTCATGATTCATGATTCATGATACTGTAGTCTGTACGAGACGAACTGGGCGGCGGCCAGTATCGGTACCGCGTAGGCAGGTAACCTCGCAGATCCTTCGCATCGTCACCAAAAAGTCAACAACGTCGCACGACAACCGGATCACACAACGCTGCAGCCGCCCAACGCTATTGCGATGGCTCGGATCCCTCAGCAGTACGGTCACTTGTGCCGTCATCACCTCACCGGCGTCATTTCACGATGAAGCTACAGATTAGCCAGTTTATTCCCTCTGATGCTGAGAAAGCCCGTCCTGTTCGGGAAACTTGTATGCTATCGGCGCCATATTTACCAATCTTTACCAACTCCCCTGTTTTCGGGATAACTCTGCCCGCTGCTGAAGATTCGACTTCGACGGTTTCTACGGTTCAGACAGACTCAGCCGCTGGTCGGACTTCATGGGGTCGATGGAAAAGACGGAAGTTCTGCGACGTCAGATTATGTGTGACGGTGACGATTGCATAGGCATGTGCAGCAGTCTAGGTGCGTTGTTGGTATTTCAACAAACGCGGCTGGCGTAGAAGCAGCGGAAGTTAGGCTCTAGCTAACATGGTCACCCGCTTGGGTGAGAAATGTTTCGGTCTTCTCGCCACTTGCCTATAGGTACATATTTCTGCCCTTTTCCGTGTCTTATCGCCCACTCGCAGCACCAAGAAGAAGCGGTGCCGTGACTTTGTGGGCGTCCTCGAAGTCTCTGTGATCCACTGGCCGAGATGCTTGGTGGTGCCGCTTCGAACACTTCTTCGAACGGCTACCTCGTCTGCCTGTCGATATTCAAAGCGGTCCCTCACCTCCTTCACGTACCATCTCCGTAGGCTTTTGCGAACTCGTCGTCGACATATCGCAACTCAAACAACCCAAAGCCGACTGCTGTGTTTGGAACACACCGTGCCCAGTTTCTTCTCCTGTTATCTGTCGCAGAAGGATTATCTCCCACGGCCTCTTCTATTGGTGTCGCTCCTTATTATACTTATACACTCGCTGCAACCACACTTGTAATCAAGTTTTACGGAGACTGCCACGCCAGAAATGCGGGGTGACTTTCGGTCTCAGTCTTGTTATTAGGTAGAAGCCACCATCGCGAGTCCGCCAGAAGAAAACGTTCCGATTCCGGATACAGCCGGTTCTTAAACCGGAGAGATAATCTTTCGGAGCCTTGTCATGGCTCACAACCCGTAGCGTAGCCGCAGAAGAGGACGCAGCAACTTCCTGAACTTCTTTATGCCCTTCGTACCCTTCGCGTAGACACTCAGGTGCCAGTCATATTTGCCACTGGCTGTCGCGGTGCATCCTCTTGCCGTTCCCCAACATGCGCGGCCTGAGCAGTCGTCACGTTCTCTCACTTCGACGCCAGACCATCCGCTGGTATCGACGAAGCCACTGTCATGCTTGCGGAATTTGGCCCTTCAAGGTCCAACATGGAGCCTAGTGGATGAGTCCGCCGCCCGTATGAATTTTCCCAGAACAAGATATCTTGCAAACTGACTTTCCCACCATCGCCTCGAATTTCTCCAGACTACCTATGTGGGCACCATGAAGTTTCATTGCCCGACTTAATTTCCCTCCATGGGGGGGTGGATGTTCATTGTTGTGATACAATGCGACACGTTTTGTCATGAGCCAATAGACTCATCATGTTCAGCTCTAATTTTGTACTCTATCCTCATTCTGATCCTACGTACTCTACGCTGCCCACCCTAAATGAAATACTACGAGTTCTCTACAAACCACCTGCTCTCTATATATATATACGCTGTGCACTTTCATACACACTCATCGAGCCATCGAAGAATGTCTCGTGGTCCACCCACCTCGCCAATTCCGTTCTTAGACAGCAGCAGAAACTCCGAGCCGATGAACCTATAACAGTTCATCAGTCCTGAAATCTTGTGCGAGTAGCACTCGCCTCCTCCGGCCTGCCGTTCTCTGGTTCAATCCCGGGAATAATCATGGAATGAAGCTCTGGGCTCGCGAGTCTCAAATGGCTCATGATGTATTTGTAAATTGTGGATGACCGACCGACTATGGTTCAAACATTGCGACTGTCATGCTGCCACCACCTGATAGGCTGATGCGACGGAATGCAGTGTTTTTCCCGCTTGCCTCTTCCGTCCGTCTCTTCTTCAGAATCGGTGTCGACGAATGATGGGAGCTGTCTCGTGATAATCTTCTATCGAGCTGCGATCCTCGTCGTTTTCGGTAGTAACTCACGATCATGTTCCTCACAGTCTATCTCTTTCTACAGAAATTAGCTTTCCGGCTCGTGCGAGTCCTAGCTCTGCGCGAGCTGGCCACTCGAGGGGACCTAAGCCTTCGACAGTAAAATGACCTCAGTGCAGTACGTGGCAGACCGTCGAAAGGTTAGGCATATATCGTACGCTGTGAAGCCTTGGCGAACATTTTCGTGAGCGCTGGTGCTCGTGGGTCGTCTCCAATCCTAGGTATAGAACCTCCCGCCCTCCCGACCTTTCCACTATATGCGGCTTTCGTGTACGGTGCACAAGGGGGGCCAATGTTTACGGCTTGAGATTGATGAAGTCCCGATTGAAAGCACGATCAACAACGGAAGCTCTTCAACGAGTCCTAGAGATTTGAGCCCTTACTCTGCGCCTTGGTAAGCTTACTGTCTTAGCTAATCATGCAAAGAAATCAGAAAAAGCATAGTTTAGGCAGGGGATCATTTTCCAACCTGCTCCAAGCGAGCCAAGTGCGTTCACACGCGATTCGGTGATGTTTTCCCATCTCCGTTCTTGACGAAACGTCGGGAGTGAGCTGAGTGTGCCTACATGTGTGGCATCGTACATTTAAGGCAGCGCTGTCCTCAGCCATACCTCAGGACGAGTCCCAGCCACTTTTGGAAACAGACGAGCCTCAAGCTCGAAACCAGCACAGTGTGCCACTTTTGCGACTTTTTTCTCTCTTACGACTCGCCTTAGCATTGGGACTTGAGGTCAAGTCCCACGAGGTTGGCTGAGTGACTAGGTTAGCCGCGGGTTTCGTGTGGCCAGCCCTCAGGCCTAGTCTCCAGTCCTCTGGAGCCTGTGTATCACAAGCCATCCGATTTGTCAACGTGGTGCGAAACCTCGTCGTTTTGATGGCTAATTGCCCAGACGATGGTTCATCGGGACCCGGGAATGGTGCCTGCGGGGAGAATGGCGGCTGAGCTTGCGTTTGCCTATCCGGCACCTCTTGCTGCGTTGACTCATATTCCCCCGTACTTGATGTCGATAATGCAGTCTTTTCCTCCATCTTCGCCATCTTCCCATCAAATACCGAGTCCAGGTCAGATGCATCCTCAAACGAGTGCCAATCCTCTTCTCCGCTTGTATCAGTGTCGGCCGAAACCTGCCTTCTATCGCTCGTAGAAACATTTCCAGATGCTACCGACATAGCATCTGCGTATGTTTCGCCTGTTGACTGTCCACTCAGGCTGCTCTCTTCGCACGCACCGCACCGCTCTAGCAGAAACCTTCCCAGCTCGTCTCGGAACGAGGCAGAACTCAGCTTTCTGTGCCACATCTTGTCCCTATCAACATTGTCTTTCATATGGTGGATAGCCACATCAGCCAGATGCCAAACGTCTCCGGGCTGTCTCTTCTCTAGTTGTGACCATTCCGGCCGGAACTCCGGTCCCATGTACCATCGGATTATGTCCAAGACACCGGCCCATTCTGCTTCTCGGAATCGATCTCGATAGCGCTCCGCGTTGTCTGTGTGTAGTCTCTGGGTGAGCTGGTCTTTTGCTGATGCACTTTTGAACATCTCGATGCGACCCCAAACAAACTCGAGCACCTCTTGCTGTATGATGATCGACGCAGCTTCGGCAATTGACTGGCCATAAGCCTCTCCGATGGACACCGTAATTCTGCCCTTAGCTTGCTGCAATTTTCTTTCATCAATGTGCTGGAGCGCCGCAACCATTTCAACTCGTAGGCCCGGCTTTTTGTAATAATTTGGGGGAGTCCGCTTCCGGTGGCTGCTCAGCCAGTCCACAACGTGATCTATCACCTCACTTAAGATCTTACCATCTAGTTCAGACAGGCCAAATTTACTATGCACGTCTGGAAAGGACAATTGTCCGCGTTGAACAACGTGCTCGTATACTTGCCAGTAAGATTCACGATCTAGCTTGACGAGAAGATTGGGACGGCGGCGATAGGACTGGTCGACCTTTTGAGAGCCCATGCCAGGGTAGAAGAACTCCCTGGTCTCCATCTCCGATCGGCCATGTCTTAGGAAGTCCGACATTTTCTTCCAGTCTTCAGGCGTGACGTAGCTCGCAGCATCACCGGGCAAGCTTGCCAGTGTGTCGAGAACCTGCCGAAAATTTGAAAACCAGAACTGTGCGTCGTCAACACTGTTAGCATAGTTCTGTGTGCAATGAGAATCTCATGCCTGAACTCACGTCGTCGATCCTGCAAGACATCATAATACGCCACACACTGATTTTGAAGGTCGCTCTGCCAACCGCCGTCTTGCACCACGCTGTTATCATGGTCCTCCATTCTTCGTTCCCCCATAGAGCCACGAGCCGGGACATCGGGACAACACCTTCGCTGCTCAAGCCCAATGTGTCTACAATGTCTCTCGCGATTTCAGACCTTTTGCCCTGGAACTTTTCCGGCTTCTGCGACACCGCCGCCACGAGGTGGAGCCATATATCGCCGTTGCTGTCGGGCTGCGCGACATCTTTGTTATTCACGCGAAGCTTTATGTTCTGTTCGAGGGATATGCTGTCTAGTTGTATTTCAGTTAACGAGTCGCAATTTCAAAGAATCTTCGGGGCTGTTCAGGCTAACCTACCCCTATCATAAAATTTGCATGGCCACCACAGCTCCTCCTCGCCCAGATCAGCCTCTCTCACGTATTCTTCCAGTGCGCGAATGCGGTGCTGTCCCGCAACGAGTTCTAGCTGTTTTCGGCCGTTCACGATCGGCCATATGGAGAAGTCCGGCATCCCCTCGGCCTGCTTTTTGCCATCTTGCAAGCCAAGCGCCTTCATCATTCGCTTCACTTCAGCACCCGTACAGAGCACTTTCAGATGATGCTGTTTAAGCTCGCGCTTCGGTCCACCAAGTTCCACGAAAGCCTTCAATAACTTTTGTATATGACGGGGGTTCAAATATCGGTTGGATCCTAGGCTCCAGGTGGTTGTGAGCAGCTTTGTTGGTATGCGAGCCGTGACAATGCTCTCCGCGTCCTCCAGCTCTAGCATAGGCGCATTTCCCTTCGGCCGTGCCCTGTGTCTTTCTTTTCGCGTCGAGACGCTGCCCTCTTCATCGTCCGAGGCTGACTCTCGACGTCGCTTTCTCGACTTCGCTTCGTATAAATCGTTTGCCGTTCGCATTGCCATGGTTGTGTGATGTGCCTTGTAGAAATGTTCAGTTTGTGCGTTTCGTCATGGTGGATTGCTAGATACCCACTATGTACGGAGTGTCTTTATACCTAGGCACCTAGGTACTTACGTACCTATGTAGATCGGGAATCTTCAGACCTGTATGAGACAGTGTGACAGTTGACTGTGCCGCAGACTGCAGTCCGCTTCTTGGGACCAGGTCACGAATTACAATCCTAAACTTAGGTACTCATGAGTCGTGGGCGTAACCTTTTGAAAAGGACACCCACTATATCTAACTACATAGGTTAGGTACCTACCTACCTGTGCTTCTTAGATCCCACGCTCCAAGCGTACCATCTTCCTCTAGCTTCTGTTGCTGGGACGAGTGCAAGTTGCACTCTTCTTGGCCAGCAGAGGCGTACACATTTACTTGTTCTTCGCAGAGATCTTCTCTCTCCAAGAGCTAAGATCTTACCATGTTACGGATCCACACTATTATGGATCCTTCACACATTAGGTACCTCTACCTACCTAGGTACCTAATATATATAGACCCCCTCCTGTCACATATCTTTCCTCTTTCCTCTTCATAGCTTGACAGAGATAGACTTTATTGAACGCCTGTTTGAACTCCCCGTTCACAGTCGTTTCGTGACATATCTCTGTCAATCTTTCTTCCACCATCCCCAGGCCATGTTTGTGTAATTTTCACGATTGCCACCCTCATCACCGGCCTCGCGCGTTCCTGCGCTCGCTCACCAAACCGCTGCTCCTACAGCCCCAACCAGAACGACCATTGCTATCGCCAACCACAGGTGAACAGGCCCGCGACGTAGCTCGCCGCCCATCTCGTGGTACACAGCCTTATGAGCAGCCCCGCCGGTCACGACTTTAGACGACGGGCTCATCTCCGCTTTTACCGGTCTCTCGCTGACCCCAGATTCTGAAGCCTCTACCATGGCGGATACCACCGGCTCCACCACCGCGGCCACGTCGCAACCTCCAACGTCAACTCTACCGCCGACTTCGCCGCCGCCACCACCATGGCGCCTCGTCTTGACGACAGGTACCCGAAGTGGGATGGCGACTTCAACAGCTTTGAGAACTGGTTGTTCGCCGTGGACCTTCCCTTGAGCGACCCCGAGATGGCTCCCCGCCTCGGCAGCGCCGCCCACGTTTGTGGTGAGCTCTTTGCGTGCATCCCGTCCATTCGACAGTCGGAATGCGCGGAGTACATTTGCGTTCGCCAGCGCTCCCGTTTCCTGCCGGAAGGCATCACGCCGGCCGTACGCCCTCCTTTTGTCATCGAGGACTTTATCCAGGTCCTCGTCACGGCGTTTATGCCAAAGGATGCTCAGAAGATGGTCCACGCAATTCAGCAAGGACCGGCTCAGGCACTTTCCCTTTTCTTAGGAGATTACAACAAATGGTGCACCCGAGCCGGCCACCTTGCGCCCACCGACGGGAAGCCGCGGGTGGCAGCGGCAGTACGGATGAAGTCGTTGAGGCCACCCTTGTGGATCTCGATCCGGGCCGCTCCAGTGGGTGCGAGGTGGCCGGCTCGAGTGCACCACTTGTTGTATGTAGTCCCCTAGGAAAAGGGAAAGTGCTTGAGCTGGTCCTTGTTGAATCGCGTGGACCATTTTCTGGGCCCGTGCGGCCAGGTCCTTCGGCATGAACGCCGTGACGAGGACCTGGATGAAGTCCTCGATCACAAAAGGAGGGCGTACGGCCGGCGTGATGCCTTCCGGCAGGAAACGGGAGCGCTGGCGCACGCGAATGTACTCCGCGCATTCCGACTGTCGAAGGGACGGGATGCACGCAAAGAGCTCACCACAAACGTGGGCGGCGCTGCCGAGGCGGGGAGCCATCTCGGGGTCGCTCAAGGGAAGGTCCACGGCGAACAACCAGTTCTCAAAGCTGTTGAAGTCGCCATCCCACTTCGGGTACCTGTCGTCAAGACGAGCCTCACAAGAAAGAAAGGACTCTGGCACAGGCATACGCTTTATGTCACACGTTTTCATGTTGATGAGAGAGCTACAGCGAAATGAACAATGCCATGGATGAGGTCACACCGTTGATTGGATACCAATTATCAACTTCATCGAGGACTTCACCATTCACGCTGTAGTAGCAAGACTGGTATGTACCTTAGAGAGAGGCCTTGTCTTGTCTGCTCCGATGAGAAACCTTGCGATACTTGAAATCGCTCTCTTTCGTCGCCCTCTTCGACGGTCATCATCCGATCCACCGCCATCTCCATCTTCACTGCCACTATCGCAATGCCATTCTCTCTTTCTTGATCTTCATGTTCTTGGAGGTGCTGAAACGCAAGCGAAAAAAAGGCTTCGAAACCCCAAATTATTACCCAATAAAACAGGGTCATATTTTTTATTATGTAGGTATTTGCATTTAACATGGAACCCATGCCACATGGAAATGACGGACACGGGTAGCGCCGGCTCGCCGGGAGATGGGTTGACTTTATCCAGAGAAATGGCGTCGCAATCGTGTGCTGCCGCCTGCATCATGGAAGATATTGCGCAGCGCGCTTGAGGCAGTGCCAGCCCGGATTTCTAGGTACCCAATAATCGAGAGTCGTGCAGGAACCTGCTGCGGGTCGATGTATGTACTCGTGGCTGTGGTTATACATAGGTAGTAAGATTTGAATGATTAAACAAGGATATGGAGGTATTCGTACCTGCTCCGCGTGATGATAGCAGATAGACTCATCTCATCGTAATGCTTCGGTCGAAGCCTAACGGGTAGGGCGCTACTCTATGGCAAAACAATTTCGCCTAGGCCATACTAGGTATGCACATAATTCGAGGGAGGACTCGGAAGTACATATAGTATACGGATGATTTGTATGTTGGCCTTCGAAACCTCTTTCGCAGGTCGCGATGAAGTACTCTGTGTGACTGTCGAGCACCAGGTCTGGAGATTGAGTACGGAGTAGGTGTTGGACGCTATCTCGATTCTACAAAGGTACGGCATATATACCTACCGTCGGATCCAGTAGGTATATCAGACATAGGTACCTATGAGTAGGATCTGGATATGTGCATCACTCTACCGAAAGCAATTTTCCCTATGCAGTGCTAAATAAGGACGCAAAAAGAACTCCGATGCCGCGTTGACCGATGTGACTTGTCTCATGTACCTATGTACGGAATAAGTGATTCGCATCGTTCGCAGCGAGTCATGCTGGATTGTTCTGCACAAGACGGCCACACAGTGAAGAATAGCGGGAAAACGGCAAAACCGCCATTATTAGCCTAGGTACGGAGTACCATGTCTGGTAACTTCATGGTAACAATGCCCTGTATTGTCCCGGTGACCGCTGCTCCCTGTGATTATTAGCATGGAGTATTGGAGGTTGTTCCATATAGGCGGCAGGCCGGATTTGCGACACGCTCCTCAGGTACCTATGTACATATGTACTTACATTGGCGAATTCTTCCCAATGGTTCGCATCGGTTACCGGTAGTATGTACGGAGTATTATTACCTCTTAGGTACTTGGTGTGTTAAAGTTGCCCAGTGGACACATCCGTCAGGGTCATCATGTGGGACCATGCTAACTTTACGTCATTTCCGCGTGTTGTTATACTCCGTATCATGGCTTTAATTACCCGTGTGAACCAGCGTTTTGTGTGCAGTCCCTGCATCTGTTGTTGGTGATCGTAGGGGTATACTTAATACCTAACAGACCTAGTTAGGTAGGTAGCTTATAAGTCTTCTCTCCTCCGCTGCCTCCAATTAGCAAAATAGACGACAAGCAGCTTGGCGCATATATTGAGAAGCACATACTCCGTACTCTCACCCATTCCGAATCCTTTCTGTGCTATTATCGCCGTTGCCAAAATATTGATTGTTCACCAAACGCGCACTCTTCTTCGATACTGGCAATGCACTTCCTCGCTCCCCTACTGAGTATCGGCGGCCTGACGCTCGCGTCTGCCCTCGTTGCCCCCCACGATGCTAGGCCCGCCACCTCGTTATCAAAGGGTTTCAATCTTGTTGTCAACGTGACCGATCTCAGCCGCGACTTCTCGCCCTCCGTACATGGCAAATATCTCGACAGCATCCACATCGGTGCTGGAGACTCCCTGCTGGGCACGGGCGACGACAAGAAAAGCGCTCGAATTTTCTACGTCAATGGCTCCGCTGTCGATTTCCACTTTGGCCTCACAACCGTCGTCTCTGACATCGCCACTCCACCAGCACCCGTCTCCATTAGCCTCGCCCAGAACAATATCTCGAAGACTGAACGTACGGTTCATCTTAGCAGCAGCGCTGGGAACAAGGACGTCGGGATAACGCAACTTCCCGTGCCCTACTCATTTCTGTCCCCCGAGACCTATGCCATTTGCAACGAGAGTCTCCCCTACTACCACGGCGCTCACTTCCTCATCGTGAAACAGTTCCAACTCGGGCTGCAGACGCTCAAGGGCATTCCTGACAACTGTGTCCCCGTACGCCTGTTTCCGGAGTGCACTAAACTCAACGAGCTGCCCAAAGATTCGTACTCCAGCCATGAGTTTACTTACGAAACCTCGTGCTACGATCGTGTTGCGGACATCAACTGGACAAAATACCCTTTGTGGTGAGGTTCGATGTCTAGAGTCGGGCGTTAGACTTTGTCGCGACTTTTGACTACGCAGTTCCAAGGGCCTAGCTAGTAATAGCCCTATGCTCTCTGCAGGCGCATTGACGGGAATCGGAATGGGCATAGGGCAGGTCACATTGTTCGAGCACAGAATATAGAGAAATACCTTCAAAAGTCCCCCTTTGATAGCAGAAGCAAGACATAAATTAAGTCAGTCTAATTTGTGTGTACACTGCAACGTTTCTTGCAATTTTCCCCATTCTACGTGAACTCAGAAGTCAGCGAGCAGCACATCAACAAATGCCATTAGTACCTAGCCGTCTCAATTTCTCAAATACTGTGCAGTACCGGTAGCATCACTGACAGTCTTTGGTTGTGAGACTAAACAGGATACATCCTGGACGAGAATTTACTTCTATGAATCATGATATGACGCCATGAGATCCATCATCCTCTCACTTTGGATAAGCAGAGGCTGTCTCTTCACCTCATCGTGGTGCCGAAGTCAGTATGCTTAGGCTAATGCTAGACTGGCGGGTTCAAGAAAATGTGACAAACTTATCGTTCTATCGAATTGAGTGGGTTTCCGCGTCGCTCCAAAACGCCATCCATCAGAATCCCAGCATGTCCAAGATTGATTGCCTTGACATTCTTATCAAAAGTGTTGGAGGAAATCCGCGAGGGTTGCGTATACGCGTGAGGTGAACTGTCATGAACATCTGTCGTATTCATAGAAGCTATCTAGAAGAGAGAGAAAGGAAAGAGTGAACAGCTGGACCGCGTGGTGTTATACCACGAGGTGTGAGGCCACATACAGTTGTCGGTGGCCACATCCGCATGTGTCGTTGGGGGCAGCGATTCCAACAGCTAATTCCCTGCTTCTAGTATGTCCATATGGAGGTGTTTACACAAGAACGAGCGGGCACACTCTCTACAGAGTACTCGACGCTGGAATGTGTGAATGTAATATGACTTTGAACCCTTGATCAGCACACGAAGTCAAGATTCTAACCAACCAGGCAATTTATTTGAACTCAACTGAAAAAAAGCCCCATGTGCGTTCCGACATTGTCTCATTAAAAATCGACCGTCAACGACTAGAGGGATCACAACTTTACTATGTCGCAACATCCACATTCAGCGGCCGTAATTGTAGCCTCAGTACCAACCCACCTACCTATGTGCTCTAGCCTCTGTGTCTTCTGTGAAAACATCGTGACTCGCGAGCGGCAAACGGCCTTTATGTACCCCGTACATACATGTGCAGTTACTACCCCATGTTTCTGACAAGGGGGTAAGCGAACAACAGCGCGTCCACCGGATCAGATCGCCATGGGTCACCGTCACCTCGACGGACTTTTGTCTTTTTGCGCTTGCTTGTAGGATTTGGGTTCGATGATATTGAAGTCGGGGACTAGCATAATAGAGCTCAAAACCGCGAAGAGGAGGTTGCAGCCGTAGCGTTGTAAGGTATCGTCTCGATATTTGCCGATCGAGTTGTCGTGGAGTGGTGTGTACGGAGTTGAGCCTGGAACTGAACTTTGCATGAAAGGGTCTTGAGACGACAGGCCATGGAAGGAACCATCGGGTCTAACGTCGATTTCTCGCCTGGACGGAGGCCGCAAGGCAGCAGGGATTGGCGGATGTCAAGGCAATGACTGTACCTCAGATGAGATGTCAATTTGTTCCCCGAGCTCAGACGCGAGATGGATAGCCGGACATGACGGCGTGAGTACCCTTTAGCAAGGGTGTGAAGGCCCAATGTCAAGGGGTCTTTTGGCTGACGTGAAGGGCTCAACGGGGTCGCACTCCTGAGAATTGCAGTGCTGTTCATCAACATGACATTTGTGACCTAACAACCGCACCATCTTCTCTAAGAAGGAGATATATGCGACTTCCCCGATGTCCTAGAAGGCGGCAGACAGATGCCTTTGCTACGCTCAATTTCTCACGCTGGCCAGTCTTCTTTGCATAGCACTTGCAGCCGAGCGTTCGAATATGCGCGACATCAGGTTTATCTCCATACCAACCTTCATAGCGAGTCTTATGATGTCGGCTATGGGGGCTTCTATTTTTGAGATGAGCAACTGACTCAGCAAAACGGCCAACAAGAGAGAAGAAGCCCTGTAGAGTCCAGGATTGCATGTGTTCTTTCATTAGAGAGAGAAAGCCCTGAAGTGAAAGAACGCATGCAATTCTCCTCTCTCTTATTGGACGTTTATTGCTGAGTTGGTTGCTTATCTCAAAAATAGAAGCCCCCACAGCCGACTTTTGGTTCTTCGAGGCTCGTGATACTTCTGTCTCTGCCTTATCTACCTTGGACGATCGGCGGCGTTGTTTGGCTTCGAAGGACAGCTGCTGAGTGAGGCCAATTGCGTCCAGCCGTGTGACCACTGACTTGTACACAGCTGAATCTCACTGCAGCGAGTATGATGGCGAGGGAGAGAGAGGCGCGTTGCCATCGCTGATGGACGGGAAAGGTCGAGGCACATCGGAATCGCTTCTCGAGCTCTGCTGCTTGGTCGGCTTCGGTGTCGAGAGGCAATGCGAAGAGCCTCAACGCGTGGCATGCGACGTCAAAAAATTGGCGAAGTTGGCGCTTATGTTAGGCCGATGAGTTCGGTGATGTTGAACATGTTTGTCTCTGTGCCTTCCCTAGGGAGTCGGGAGTCGGGATAATCCTTGATGAGCGGAATGGTGAAACAGTAGAAAGTGGGTAGCGTTCGTGCAGCGAATAAAAAAACTGGCCAAGTAGTAACTTATGTACTACTGTCCCAGTTTGTAGTACTGATACTCCATAGCAGGCGACACATTTGTACTGTGTACATGTACTCCGTACCTGTCTCCATACCTACGGTTAAACCCCGTTAAAACGATCCGTCACAAAACAATATCCTCACTTTAACGATAAATTTGGGCCTAATTTTCTGAAATTCCATACTAAAACGATAAACCCCACCTGAACGATAACAATATGTACATACGATTTTGGCATTTTGCTCGAAAAATCACGCGATATCGTTACATCGGGGTCATCGCGACACAATTTTTTTGGCTCATTCCAGCCATTCTTGACCTTCTTTCCCACCTTGACTCAGGCACTACGGTTGTTTGTTCAAGAGTAAATCGATAAGGGAGCTCGTCAAAGTGACTCGTTCCCAATCGTCGTGGCGAGAATTCGCCCAGCGCCTTTTAGACACCTGTTGCAATTCCACTCCACTGTCCGTTTCTACCAAATCTAGGTATGTACGATGGACGATCGCAGTTGTAGTGAACTCACCGAGACGGCGCTGGCGTCCGTCAACATCATGTGGGCGCCTTTACCAGATGGCTCGCCGACACTGCTAGTGGCCACGTCCATCGTAGATTTGACGAGGTGGTGAAATACGCCAAACCAAGAGCCATGTTTGGTCGATACGATTACGGACAGTGCAGTGGGATTGCGACGGGTGTCTAAGAGGCGCATGGCGAATTCTCGCCGCGACGATTGGGAAGGCTGGTCCTACCACTACCACCCCGCATCTGTGCAGTGCAACCTGCAGATTTCAAAAGAGAACATGTACAATAGCAAAGCACATCATCGTGACCGGTGCCAAGAAAAGTGCGGCGTATCCTTGTTACAATGTTCATTGCAGGTCTGAGCGCGTCGCCGACGGAAGTTGGTTTTCTGAACGCTTTCAATGACCATTGACATGTGCTAGAGACGATCATCCTTCCCTTGTTGGTGACCTGCCGACTGCTGATCATGCCGCCCGAACTTGGTCATGGAATGAAATGTCAGGCTTGCAGAATGATTGGGGGAAGACTTCGGTGGATGCTTTACCGATTGGATGCAGCGCATGAGTGCGCTGTCCATTGAAGTCATCTGCCAAGATGAGGCAGTGGTGATTGCGACTTCCGACTTTGTCCAGTCGCACCAGTGTCTAATTTGTAAGGCTCCTTCCTGTCGCTTAAGAATCCAGAGACCGCAATGAATGAACGCATATCTCTAGGGGAAACCTTTGCGCTGGATGGTCTTGTTATGTTATTGCGAACGAAATGATGTAGATTATCACCTCGTCATAGTCGCTTACCTTCACTTTATTTTTGGCGACTGTCGAGAATGCTTGGGCTCATGCCTCGACATTTTTACAATCTTACTTCGTCTTTGTCTGTTTTCTCTCCATCTTCTCGAAAAGTATTCATTCTACAGCCTCTATGATGCAGATTATACAACGCGTCGCCTTGGGCAGCATGTCCTTGGTTCATTTCTTTGGATCAACTCATGCTCAAGCAACCACGGTGAAGCCAGTGGCTTACCAGGTACAAAAACCTCCATTGGATACTGACTGGACCTACAGGCTTGGAACCAACCCTTGGCCTGAACATCCTAGACCTCAACTTCATCGAGAACATTGGCTAAATCTCAACGGCATCTGGACCTACGACAGAGCCGGGGTGGCCGGCAATCCGTTAGATCCCCCACAGGCGGAAGCTCTCTCGCGCGAAGTCATGATCCCGTCCTGTATCGAAAGTGGTCTTTCTGGTATCCAAGATCTCGATTCCACGGCTATGTGGTTCGTGCGCCACTTCAAGGTGCCAGATATTTGGAAGAAGCAGAACGTCCTGCTCCATTTTGAGGCTGTCGATTACGAAGCTACTGTGTTCATGAACAATGTCAGGGTTGGGCACAACGTCGGTGGCTACTTCAGGTTTACCGTCGACATAACTAGAAATGTTTTATGGGGGCAGGACAACAAATTGTAAGATTTTCCGATCTGAGATAAGTCATTGAACGCATGGGTAAATAGATGGACTAATACAACGTGCTTGCAAAGGTCCGTCTTTGTACGTGACCCGACAGATCTGGATATAATTCCACTCGGAAAACAGTCCCGAACTCCAAGTCATATATTCTATCGATCTTGCTCGGGTGTCTGGCAAACGGTTTGGCTGGAGAGCGTGCCTTCAAATCACATTACTCAATTGGACGTACATGCAGGAATGACTGGAGACGGTAATCAACCATGCCCTCCTATACTCACTTGGTTCACCAGACTACAATCGCTCATGCTCTATCACCTATAGTCACCGTGACCGTCCACTCATCATCAAAGCGAAGCGCCCAAGTCAAAGTTACGGTTGTCGATTTGAAAGGAGAGGTAGTGGCTGAGAAGTCTGGCCCATCTGATATGGAGATCGGATTCGTAGTTGCATCACCGCATTTGTGGTCTCCATCAACGCCGACACTGTACAACCTCACTGTGACAATGGGCGACGACGCAGTTCAAAGTTACACTGGGTTCCGCACGATGTCCACTGGAATCGTAGATGGGGTTCAGCGACCGCTGCTGAACGGCGACTTTGTGTTCCTAATTGGAACCTTGGATCAAGGGTACTGGCCAGATGGCTTGTATACTCCACCAAATCGTGAGGCGATGATTTACGATCTGAAGATGTTGAAGAGCCTCGGCTTCAACATGGTCCGCAAACATGTGCGTGGTACCCGCATCTTTGTCGATACTAACATGATAAATCTGACATTGGCGATGTGGAGTTTAGGTGAAAGTTGAACCCGATTTATTTTATCGAGCTTGCGATGAACTTGGCCTACTTGTCATTCAAGATATGCCTAGTCTTCACATTGATGGAGACAAACCACCAAACGCTCAACAAATGACTGAGTTCGAGCGACAACTAACAACTCTGATAAACGAACACAAAAGCTACACTTGCATAGGAATATGGGTATGTAGCACACTAGTCACAGGCGTTATTGGCAGTCTGATTCTGAACGTGGCTGGAGACCTGGAAGTTAATGCCAAGTAAAAGGTTATCTACAATGAGGGCTGGGGGCAATTCCGCGGAGCGCCATCTCCCGAGGAAAGGCTTACGCAAATTGTCCGCAAAATCGACCCGTCAAGACTCATAGATTCTGTGAGTGGTTGGCATGACCATGGATTTGGTGACTTTTCAGTAAGTCTCAAAGTCTGACGGCACAAAGCGCACGCATTTATAAGCAGCATTAATGAAGTGAGGCAGGATAACCATCATTATCCCAATCCTCAGTGTGGTACACCCTTCAGTTCTCCACTGTCATCACCATATGATCCAACGAGAATTGGTTTCCAGGGAGAGTTTGGTGGTGTTGGCCATGTCGTTAAGATGGAGAAGTATGCCGATTAAGGACCCTCATGCTACAATCTTGCAATCACAGGTATTTTCTGACTGTTTTTTTTAGCCTGTGGGATGTTCACCAGGCCATCGATCAAATGAATCAAACGTATGAGATCAAAGCCGACTTGGAATCCTACAATTATCGTGCGAGCGTCCTGTTTCGAGACTTGACGGAACAAGTCGAGCGCTACGCTTGCAGTGGAGCCGTGTGGACTCAAACTACTGACGTTGAAGGCGAGGTGAACGGACTATACACGTACGATCGTCGTGTGCTTCGACCGAACGTTGATCAATGGAAAAGAGATGTTGATGGCCTGTATAAAGCTGCTCAAAAGCGAGGGGGTTTCCGAGGGTAGCAATTCTGAGCACCTGACATGATAATACTGACGTGGCATCGTCTCTCAACAAAAGTTGCAGCTACTCTTGTCATGAAGAGGTACATGTGCAGAATCACATGGCTCCTTGCAGCATTATTACGAGCAGTATGAATAAGATATTTTAATGAACTCGTGCAACAGAAGATTCAGCGCTGAATATGTTTCGAGATCGAGAAACGAGGAGTTCAGCCTGGCGTCTGGTGCGGTTTTGCAATCCAAAGGAAACATAAAACTATGAAGTGCAGGGCGTGAATTGACATGTGTTTGTATGGTAGGTGTGTATGTACATGCGTTGAAGTGATCGGCTTGCCCGAATTATCGGTAACGTCGTATTGCCAGGGGCTTTCCGGCATTGGCACTGGGTGCAACTTGGCAAGGGCCTCCGGTTACGAAAGCGATTCGTGGAACGGACCTAAGGAGCCACTTTGAGGTCCGGCGGCAGAAGTTGGTGGCAGCTGTTGCCTGCCACTTTGACCGCATCAGCGGCGCCACCGTCAAGTCTAAATTAGACTGGATCCATTAGTACCTGTTGCCACAATCCGAGCGGGCAGACTCATCAACAAATCGCATCTTCAGTATTGCAGGTACCGGCGCCATCCGACTACCGATGAGGGGGGGGGACCCCCACGCGATCAAGCTTGGGAAACTGGTGTCTCATGGATCTGAAGGCTATTGCCGAGGTTTGCGGCTTTCTGACAAGCGTGAAGATGTCCCCATAGTGTTTGGGGGATTGTTGAAGCCCGTACTCTATAACATCGTGCCCTCGCCTGACTTCATTACGGATGATGCATTTCCTCGTCTTTCTCACACAGCCAAAAGAAGACAAGAGAAAAGAGACCGGAAGCCTCAATTGTCAGCGTTCAGCAGGGCTGTCATCTAATCATGACACATCGTAGTCAAGACGTCGACTTTGACGTCATTATCATCGGCGCCGGCCTTTCTGGCATTAATTTCGCATACAGACTGCAAGAGCGTAATCCCAGTCTTAGCTACTGCATTGTCGATGGTCGACACGAAATTGGCGGAACTTGGAGTCTCTTCAACTACCCAGGTGCGTTCTTGATGATCTGGAATGCGAGGGGGGGGCTTCATCGATTTCCTGCATTGTGCTAACTTGGAGGTTGTGTGCAATAGGAATTCGTTCGGATTCGGACCTGTTCACTTTCGGGTTTTCGTGGCGACCATGGGAAGAGCAGCAGCCGATTGCCCAGGGTGCGCGGATTCTGGAATACATCAAAGCTTCCGCAGCTCAAGAGGGCATTGACAAGAAGATCAAGTTCAACCATCGAGTCAATTCAGTAGATTGGTCATCAGAGTCCTCAACTTGGAAATTCGACATTACTGCCAACGCCTCAGACCCAGTTTCTCTGCAATCACGTTTTGTGTTTCTCGGCACAGGATATTACGATTACAACGAGCCGCTCAAGGCCCACATTCCCGGCATAGATGACTTCGAAGGGACCGTTATTCACCCTCAGTTCTGGCCAAAAGATCTGGATTATACCAACAAGGATGTCGTTATAATCGGTTCTGGAGCTACTGCTGTCACTTTGGTCCCTTCTATGGCCGACAAGGCTGCGCACACGACGATGCTGCAACGGTCCCCCACGTACATTTTAGCGCTTCCCGAGAGCGATCTACTAGATACGGCTTTTCGGTTCCTGTTGCCCGGTAGCTTGGCCAAGCAATTGATCCGTTTCAAATGGATCTTGTCAGGGTTTCTCCTCACAACATTTTCCAAATGGTTCCCACGACTTGCCCGCAGCATCATTCTGCGCTGGACCGCCCGGGAACTCCCAAAGGGTGTAAAAATGGATCCTCATTTTACTCCAAACTATAATCCTTGGGAACAACGCATGTGCCTATGTCCTGCGGGTGATTTCTTCAAAACCCTGCGAACTGGAAAAGCCAGCGTCGAGACAGGCGTTATAGAGAAAGTCACGGCAAAAACCATCAGACTCAAGTCCGGCCGAGAACTGCATCCCGACATTATAGTAACTGCTACGGGGCTCAAAGTGCATCTGGCTGGGGGGATCAAAGTTTCTGTTGACGGCCAAGCCATCGGTCTATCTGAGTGCTTCTTGTGGAAGGGATGCATGCTTGAGAATGTGCCCAATCTGTTCATGGCGATGGGTTATGTTGACGCCAGTTGGACGCTAGGTGCCGACGCCACCGCGCAACTTGTCTGTCGCATGTTGAACAGATTCACAAGTGGCGGGTTCAGTCAAATTGTGCCCCGGCTGACGGGTGATGAAAAGCAAAATATGACCGAGTTGCCCTTTATGAGCCTCAAGTCAACATATATACAAAAGGGGAAGAGCGTGTTTCCTAGGGTCGGTAATAGTAAACAGTGGCTTCCGAGATCATACTATTGGAAGGATATATACAACGCGCGGCGTGGTGATGTAGAAAGTGGGTTAGTATGGTCAAGGTAAACATTAAGCTGTCGACTCACAGGGGGTATATTGGCCGCGCGCATGCGTGCAGCGTGGCATATTTTATACGTATCGCTCTCATATGAGAGCGAAAGAGCTCATGAAGAATGAAACATATTTGAGATATCGCTCAGCTTTATTGTGTAACACATTGACAGATAATTTGTAACTGTATTTGTAACGAAAAAAATTGACACATTTTAGCAATTTATCATTTGGTGAAAGTCTCATCTCAAGTTTGCTGCGGCGTCATGAGTGGGGGCAGATACGGAGAGAGAATGAAGAGGTGACGCGCTACGAAACGGCAATTCCACGTATTCGCCCAAGATCTATGATAATGCATTTCCGAGCTGCATGGTCTGTTCAACGGTGCCAATCTATGTATCCATGAGATACGGACACGCTTCTCCACCTATAATTTTGCGCAAGTAGAAACACACGCGCGTACAGGACTATCTAATACAACAAAAAATATGCACTCCCTTTCCAGACAGGAAGTTGAAATCGTACCATCGGATACGAGAGCGGTGGACTCAATCCGCCGTCTTGGAAGTCTTTGTCCTCAGCTTCATCAACGCATACACCAATGCATACGAGCTAAAGACGAAAAGAACCACAATGCCGGCATCGCGCCAACCTAAATAGTATTCACTGAGGTTCAGAGTTCTTAAATAGTCCTGGGCGTCGGTATAGGCACAGACACGACAGGACGACATATCCTCTGGGTTCAGAAGATTTGCAGTGCGGCCTGGCCCAGCGTTGAGATAGCGCTCCAAGTAGGCCGCGCAAGTTGTGCCGTTTGGAGGATCAAATGTCGCGAGTTCATTGGCTGCACACGTCACTTTGCTGCCCCAGAGATTGAATATCAGCAAACTTCCCATGAGATAATTGAATGGATTGAGGTAGTACATCCAATATCTCCAGAACGGTTGAATTTGCGAATACGGCACGAGAACGCCACAGAAGGAGACCAGAATGCCGATAAGAAGTGGGTTAACAAGAGCTGCGAAGACCTCATTGGGTGCATAGGCTGCAATGAATTGACCGATACCGGTGTAGAGGAATTCGTACATGAGCATCACGAAGAAAGTGGCCCCGGCCCGATCCGAGCTGGTGTGGAAGCCAACAGTGTAGTACCAGCAGACAAAGTACAAGACAGCACCCATGATGAGGTATGGGATTTCCGAAACAATGAGGCCAGTCACGAACGCAACCCATGAATACATTTTGGATTTCTTCTCTCGCGCTTCAAAAATATCTCGACGGTGGATGAAGAGCGGCTGCAGCTGAGCTAAGACCCCCGGCGCAACAAATATGAAGTTGAAAATGGTGAAGAGCTTGAGCTGTAGGTCTCCAACGGAGTCGCCGACCATCCAGAAAGAGAATCCATTGAAGAGAGCGGAAAATATATGTAGCGTCAGCTTGTTGTTAACGTAGTCCGTGTTCCGATAAAGTGAGACGTTCATTCGATGCGTGACGGTCTTGACCTGCTCCCACATGGGAGTCGCAAACTCATGACCGTCATCTACAGTTGCCGGAGGAGCCGAAGCTGCGACTTCCACGATTCGATCCAATTCTGCAATCATTTTGTCGTATTCAGGAGAGGAACGCCATACGTCGCTCCAGTTTTTGCCCTGGGATCGCACTCCGGAAACAACATCGATCATGTGCTCTGCTGGGTTGGCCTCTTCCGGACAAGGAGCGCCGTGACGACAAAAGTAGTCTCGAATGATACATGCCTTGTCGCCAATGTCTCCAAAGTAGACTGTCTTGCCACCTTTGGCCAAAAGCAGCAGTCTGTCGAACTGAGCAAATAACTGAGCAGAAGGCTGGTGGATCGTGACGAGAATGGCCTGTCCAACAGCAGCCAGCTTTCTCAAAAAGCGAACAGTGTGGTAGGCCGATTGACCATCGAGACCCGAGGTAGGCTCGTCCAGGAAGAGAAGAATGCTCGGTTTGGCGACAAGTTCAACACCGATAGTCACCCGCTTGCGCTGTTCCACACTGAGCCCAGCGCCCACTTCGCCAATGAGCGTGTCGGATAGATCGTGGAGTTCAAGGAGATCAATGATGGTGTCGACATAGGCAAGTTTCTGTTGGCGGGGGGTGTCGCGGCTTTGTCTCAGAAGGGCAGAAAACTCCAATGCTTCGCGAACGGTGGCATAAGACTCGTGGACATCTAATTGCTCACAATAGCCCGCTGACCTTTGAAATGACACTGGGAGAGGCCGGCCATCGACAAGTATAGAGCCGTGAATCGTCCCCTCAGTCTTTCTCTGCGCCAAAACATCTAGAAGTGTAGTTTTTCCCGCACCCGAAGAGCCCATGAGGGCCGTAAGACTGCCCGGTTTGACCCAGCCTTGAACGTCATCCAAAAGCAATCGATCGCCAGATGGTGTTTTGACTGCATAAGTCAAATTTCGCCATGTAAATACTGATGTGTTGCGAATGAGATCGGAAGGTGTCTCCGTTCCTGAGTGCGTTCCATTGTTGTCAATACTCTCGGAGGAAGACAATTGATATGCGGCCTCTCCAGAGCCCCGTTGCTCTTCAACATCGTTATGCATTGAGCATCGTCGTGCGTTGTAGGCTTGAGAAGTATCTCTGGGAATGGAGAGGCTGGGCCCGGCTTCGGATGATGACCGCCAACGAGACGTCATTACAATAGTAAGGGAGACAAAGAGAGCCCACCACGCCCAAACAATGCCAAAGTTGCGCCAAAGATGTGAGTGACTGTAAGAAAGTGATGCCAAATACGCGTCGCCGTCAACATATGGCTGACCTGGGACAGCACCACCGACACCCGCACACGCCTGGTGATCTTCATCAGAGAAGTCAGGGCCACTAGGAACCAGATTGTTGCCAACACAGGGAATTCGTTTTCCATGGAACTCGTTCGAAAGCAGGGCGTCGAATGCATATGCTAGTGGGTCCAACCAAAAAAGCCAAACGAACCAGGGGTGCATCTGAGGCTTTCGAATCATATAGCCATTGTACATGATGGAGGCTGTGAGTACCAATCCAGATAGCTTTGAAGCTCCGTCAAAAGTGCGGAACGATGCTCCGATAAATCTGAATAGCGCAGTCATGCACTGCCGCAGTTGAATGAGTTAGTTCTCTGTTCTAACGCCTCGACGTCTGCTTCAGAAAGATATACAGGCGAGAAAGGAATTACTCACAAAAGTGGTCGCGACAAGGATAGCCACAAAAGTAAAGAAGATACCCGCACTCATGGTCAAGCCGACCATGAAGTAGAGAATGATGGAGAAGACGGAAATCTGCAGCAGAATAACGGGGATATCGGCAGCAATTTGCGCCAAACAAAAAGCTGCAGGATGAAAAAAAGCAAAACTCTTATGTTTGACGAGTATCGGCCGACCACCGAAGCTGTCAGTCACCTCTGACATCGACATCAAGCTGTTGAAGAGGAGAGCAAAGAAGCAGGCGCCCGATTTGACGAAAAGCCCCGCCGAAGTCGAAGGCGCGTTGTAAAAGAGCGATCCAGCTATCAGGGCTTGCATGATGGTCGCGACCTGTTTGATCATGAGTGTGGCTTTGTTACCCCAAATGATCTGATACTGGCGCACAACACAGGTTTTTACCTGCTGAAGAAAATTGACCGTGAGAGGACTAGTTTTCGAGACACCTTTCTGCTTATCCATCCGCACAGCTTTCTCGAAAAGTTCAGTTTTTTGCTTAGCATCTTGAGTAAACGGGTAGTCGTACTCGGCCTTCATGTTCTCATACGTCTCCGTTTGTTCATATTTTTCTCGTATGCTGGCTGCATCACGTGGAAAGCTCAGCTTCATTTCTTCCTGGATCTTTCGCTCGGTCGGAACTGTTACTCCAGTAAGAAAATCCGCGACATTGGCGCCATCATCGCAAATAAAACCCAATTGTTCCATGAACGGTCGTGCTCTTGACATTGGGCCGTAAAAGATCTGCTTGCCTTGGTCCAGAACAAGGACCTTGTCGAACAGGTTGTAAATGCCGTTTCCAGCTTGGTACAGCGTCACAACAGATGCAAGTCCAAGAACATCCGTCATTGCTCGGATTGCTTTGGCGTATTCGAGGGCGCTATAGTATCAATGGTCAGCGACCTGTGAGGCAAGTTTCAGTGCAAACGCTTCAAGAGAGCGACAAGGGTACCTACTTGCTGGCGTCAAGGCCTCGAGTGGGATTGTCCCAGCAGAAAACGCTTCCGCGGGAGGCTAAGCATTCGATAATAGACACGCGCTTCCGCTCGCCTCCAGAGACGCCTCGCATGAAGGCGTCACCGACCTTGGTGTTGACAGTATGCTCAATGCCCATAGATCTTAGCAGAAACTCTTTCATTTGCACTCTTTGTTGCTCTGGGTCTGTGGCGCCATCTGAAAGGTGAAAAGTTTGTTTCAGACGAGTCGCGAAGTCCATCGTTTGTCCGACAGTAAGGGTTGGGAAAAAGACTTCTTCTTCCGTGTTCATGACAATTTGGCCCCTGTAGAACTTGGCATCTTCTGATTTCAAGCTTCCATAGAAGACATCTCCTGTTACTTTCTCGTATCCCCTCCGTTTGTTTGTCAGCAAATTGAGCAATGTAGTGCAGCCGGAACCTGGCCGACCTAGGACGAGGAGCATCTCGCCGGGTTTGACGCAACCATGAGAATTGTCTAGGATAGTTTTGAGAGGAGGTTTTCGACGTGACTCTCCTGCAATTTTGGAGACGTTGAACTGTGACAGAACATTTTCGTGTATGACCGAGTGCGAGCTTCTAGCCTCAACCCGCAAACTTGTCCAGGTGACTCCAAGTTCACGACGCAAAAGACGTGAAGCTTGATCCCGTTCGTGAAATTCAGTTAGTTCAGATTTCATGGCCCATTCCATGCCCAAGTCATGGTCATTACCCCCGCTGTGATGGGCATGTTGCGCAAGGGTCGTCGGTTCATCTGATAGCATAATTCCAATCCGGCCGTGTTCGTGAGTGTAACAACAGATACAGTATCATATGCAAAGACATCTGAGGAAGCAGAATCGGACACAACACATTAGGAACCGTTTTATAATCATGATAATTATGGCAGCAAGCGCAAGCGTCGCAAAGTATCCTACACCCGGCGAGAAGGCCGACTAAGCGCGAAACAGGGGGGGCAATCTGTAAACGTCGGCATCCCGAGGCAGCCGAACACCGGAACGACTTCATGCAAACCGTACTCCGTATGTGAAAGTCCAAATTATTGACGATTTCAGTAAGGTCTTCGGAGGTGTAGCTTACAGGGGCGTCGTCTCGCCCCTTCATCAACAGACACGTTAGTCCTCCCGCTTAGTAAGTCATTGTCGTGGCTCTGTCCTTGTAAGTTGTACCCCTGCATTTTGAAGAGAAGAGAATTCTTAATAAATCGGTCTCGAGCTTTCGAGAGCTTTCAGAGGGCGCAGGTGCTTCAAAAAGGTCCACCGAGAAATGAAACGGCGCTGAGATGCGCTGAACTTCGCTACGTCTTCAGCTACATATGTATCTCAAATGGCCCGTGCCCAGGGAGGAACACGCACGAGGAAGAACATGTCGTCGTCTATTCGCTCAACTTCTTGCTGAAAGCGCTCGATTTCGAAGCTCTGTCTGCGCAATCTGTGAACGTTGTCGCACTAGAAGAAAAGGAGTGGCCGAGCCATGTTAGTCCCTTGGATTCTTGGATTCAGTCGACTTATAAGTTGATAGAACGGTGATAAGGGTCAAGTGTGCGGAGTCACTGGTCGTGATTTTCACGCCACCATGGATGGTTTGCCTCTTAGTCAGCGGATTAAAGCTACATATCTCTTGCAAAACGTCAGCCACTGGAACCAGGTAGGAGTCAGGACTCAGGAGCCAAAACAAACGTGTGATGCGAGCATTGACCGCATGGAAGTCGCGAAAAAGACCTTGCCATGTCGGTCGTACATGTGCGCTCTTCGGACAATGCATACATAGCCTCATAGATGATAGGTACATGATACCAGCAATCACATCCCTGTTGTCCGGTTACGTAAGCGGGATTGCGTTATTAAACACGCTCCGGAACCCCCTTTGATGTTGGCATTTGGACTCCATTCCATACATTCGCTACAACAAGCCGGATACCGCCAATGTGGGGGGGGGGGGGGGGGGGGGGGGGGGGGGGGGGGGGGGGGGGGGGGGGGGGGGGGGGGGGGGGGGGGGGGGGGGGGGGGGGGGGGGGGGGGGGGGGGGGGGG
>SRQG01000313.1:0-33614 GCA_018360325.1 Claviceps aff. humidiphila group G2b | reverse complement strand
CCCCCCCCCCCCCCCCCCCCCCCCCCCCCCCCCCCCCCCCCCCCCCCCGGAAAGAGGTAGACAGATAGATAATAGACGCATATACGGTGAAAAGATCGGGATGTCCTCACAAACCTTACGTTCATGCCTCAGCAGCTCCGCCCTCTCAATCACCTCCTTGAGCACACCGCTCCATTTACACGTCTCCAGCACGAGGGCGTATAGCTGACTGGGCGGCGACTTGAGGTTCTTGCGCCCAAATACGCGGGCTTTTAAGCTGCCGCCCTCGGATGATGGGTGGGGGGTGTTTGTGCTGGTTGATAGGATATCGGCTGCTTCGTGGTAGAGAGACATGTTAGGCCTTGGTACACTGCACTGTGTACTTGGCCTTTTTCTGCACTGCTTTTACTGGTATCTGTACAGAGTCCTGAAGCTTCTTCTGTGTGATTGGCTTGGGTTAGGTAGTTATCGGGTTGTGGTGTCTGTTTGTTTTCTTGTCTTTTCGTCTCATGTTTTCTCTTTTTCTGGTTCTTCGCAGGCGTCTTTTCGCAAGAAAAAAAAGTGGAAAAGTGGTGCGGCGTGCCGGATTCGATGAACAGGTCCGGGAGTTCTGCAAGTTGCAACGACGACGATGCGGCCGGGGCCGGGGTTCAGCCGATCTCCAGCGACATTTCGTGTGCCGCCCAACACAAGCGAGCAAATCGCCTCCACGTCAGAGAACTTCTTCATGTATGTACATACCTGTGAATCGGCTCGTGGCAAATGGTCTCGAGGTCAAACTCACGCAACAAGAATTCTATCCAGCATCAGCAGACATGACCTCGAATGCCACAAGTCAACCGCCTCTAAATGGTCCTCATCGGCCTGGGGAGCAATGACTGACGCAACCCGATGCTGGCCCTGACTTATCGAAAGTGCATCGATTGCGGTTTGACTAAGCCACTCCAAGACTTCAAGTCCTTCCGAGGGTGACGGGTCGCGGACTCACGTCATGTGCTGCGGTGTACAATATGTTTGAGCTTTTATCACATGACAGGCGGCTAACTGCGATCAAATGTACAAGGCACCTGACGAGTTTCCGGTACCAAACGAGCCTGTTATCAGGATTCAGCACATTGCTCCTCGAACTGCCGCTGCCGACAACACGGCTCGCTAGTTTTCCATCCCCGACGCGTACGTCAGGATGATTCGCCTGCGATGCAACGAGCGCGTCGAGATCGGGTTGCTATCTTCCGAGCTGGACTGTTCGCGGCCGTAGTGAGATCGACTGAGTTGCGGGCGCTTCGGGTCCATGAGATGCAGAGTTTCGTCAGCGTCGGAGCTGTCATTGTCTGTGGCTGCGGCATCACGCATTTCTTGTTCAGCCTGTACAGCGTCAGCTTCAATTGTTGGCAGCTGGTCGCCTACATCTCCGTCGACAGAAAGTTGCTGCAGACGCGCGGGGTCTGTACCGCGGTCTTGTTGTTGACACCGCGCGTCTGCAGCAACTTCCTGTCGACGGAGATGTAGGCGACCAGCTGCCAACAATTGAAGCTGACGCTGTACAGGCTGAACAAGAAATGCGTGATGCCGCAGCCACAGACAATGACAGCTCCGACACTGACGAACTCTGCAAGCCAGTTCAACCATTGGGCGATAGCCTCTCTGCGCACTCTGAACGCCGACCTGGAAAGCCGTATCATGCCCGGCTCCGACGGTGTGTTGCGTGGGCGGACAAGACTGGTATCGAGATGTCCTCGCTGCTCGCATCACTGTGCTCTTCATCACTGTCGCCGCTTGCATCACCGTGCTCCTCATCATTGTCGATCCCTTGATTCGTGACCTCTTCGTTCATACCAGTGCGCATGGGCAGATTCATCACGTCTTGCTCTTTCTTGCGCCTCTTGGCCACAACACATCGCGCAGCATTTCAGTTCCGACGAGCAGGCAAGACTGCAGCTGAACAAGATTGTCCCCATCTTCCGTCTCTCGTCGAGACTTCTTTTACAAGGGCAGGTCCTGCACACGCACACGCACACGCACACAGTTTCCATTGGACCGTGGCGTACGCGATCACGGTGCACATATTCCAGGGATGCACCCTCGATAAATAGGGCGGTCGCAGATATCTCGGGCAAGGGCTTTGTTCCAGTCAGGACTTTCGTACGTTGCGGTCTCTCGTGTCAAAAAGCTTGGACGGCATCATGTCTGATTGCCCCTTCGACCTGCAAGACGTCACAACGCAGCCCAACAAGGACCCGGCTGGCTGACCTCAAGAGGCGTAAGAAAGAGCAAGACGTGACGAATCTGCCCATGCGCACTGGTTCTTCGGTCACGAATTCAGGGATCGACAATGATGAGGAGCATGGTGACGCAAGCAGCGACAATGATGAAGGGCACAGTGATGCGAGCAGCGAGGACATCTACGGTGACGCTTGGAGAGGCTTCATAGCGAAGGCGGATGGGCACGACGTGGCAGGTAACATACAGTAGTTGGCTACATCAAACGTACGCTAGAATTGATTGAGCTGGTACACGGAGCGAAGTCCATGGTCTTCAGTGAGATCAGTGATTGATGAGTAACAGAGTTTGTGACGACTCACGAGGCGAGCGCAGCGAGGACAGCCCGCGGCAGCGCCTCCGGAGGGTCGCCGAAGGCAAGGAAGGGCGGCGTCTGAGCAGTGGACGGGTATATGTACGAAAAGAGGGGGACAAAAGAATGCTCATCTGCAGGGAATGGTCAATGCAAACGTCACGCAGCAGACTTGCTCATCACGTTCACATTCCACCATTTATTTCGACCATGTGCACACTGGGTACGCCCTGCTACATACACGCAAGAGACATCTCGAACTGCAGAATCCAACAAGACAGGTATGTATGTAAAATTAAATTCGGCCCCGTCCATCTAGGTAGGTAAACACCCAGCTTCTCCTCCTAAATAGGCCGGCTCAACTTCTTCCCACCCCCACACCTCCAAAATAAAAAGAAAGAAAAAGAACACAGACATGGCACCGAGGCTCGCATGTAAGACGTGAGCGACTTGTTGCCTGATTCGCCGGCGCCAAATACGTACAGATAGCAGTGCAGCAAGAGAAACGAAAAGGCCTGGCCAAGTGGTGGCCTCGGCTGCTCAAACAGCGAAGTGAAAGAGAATCGGATGATCCGAAGAAAGAGACAGAGAAAGAGAAAGTAAATACACACCGTCAAGACTGGAGTCATATCCAATAAGTATAATGAGCAAAGACGACCCACCTGACAAACAACCTCACACAAAGGACAAGGTCTTTCTTTGTCAACTCCCTTTTGGTTGTTTCCATGCAAACAAGATGGACAGCACGACACCGCTTCTGCGTGGAAATGGCAAGAGGCTAGAGAGGACTACCTAGCCGGCCCTGTCGAAATATACACCAGATTTTACCTACCTAAAGTGGCGCTTGTTTCGGTGACGCTGAGCATGGTCGTGCGCCAGGCTGCGAGGCTGACTCCCCTTGAGGCTTGCCTGCCCGTCGGGACTAAAGACGCTGAGAGCCCAGCTCCCACCGCAGGTGTCTGCCTCGTCACCCTCACAGGCAACATGGCACTCTGAGTCATCGAGTTTCTGGGACCCGATGAGCTCGTTTCCGCAGTAGCACTGGCCGCCATATTCGGTTGCCGCGAGTGTGAAGCCAGCGGCTTTGCAATACGTCACACAGTTCTTGTTGCTGATTTTCCCCAGGTTGGGACGAACCTTGCCGTTCAACACACGGGTCCCGGAGTCCTTGAAGCAGCCGGCGTACTTGAAGCCTTCGACGACGCGGGTCGAGTTGTCTGCCGGCTGGTCTGTTGGCCCTGGCTGGGCAACAGTCTTGGTCAAGGTTTGTCGAATCGTGTGCCTCGTTGTGGTGTAGGAGGCTGGCTCGGTAGGCAAGGCAGGATTGGCGTGTGTAGGCTGTGGGCTCTGGATGTCTGTTTCGGTCTCGATGGGCGTGGAGCTGGGCTCGTCCTCATCCGCAGGCTGCGTGCTTGATGGAGCAGGCTTGTCTTCTCCTCCGTTGGCGGGTTGAGAGGGCTGCTTGGGGTCTTTGTCGCCGCCGGGGACGGGTTTGGGACCATCCTGGCCGTACTTCCAGCCACTGATTGGATTCGATCCTGGCAAGACGCTGAGGACGCCATTGATGCTCTCTTCAATTGGCGATCCAATAGTGCAATCGCCTTTGTTCAACCCCTTGAGTTGCGGGCATTGGTCCATGCCTGCCGATCCTTTGTCGCAGTGGTTGATGATGTCCTGAAGAAGGTCTTCGTCCCAAGCAGCCATGAAGTCTGCATGGTTGCTGTAGCCGGTGGCGTCGCCGTTGGAGAGCACGAATGGCTGGTCCCCTTTTCCTGGGGTCCATCGGTCCTTGAAAAGCGGCGTGTTCCAGTAGACTTCCAAGAACAGATGGGGAACGTGAATATGTCCCTTAGGGCAATCCAGCCTTCCATTTGAAGATTCACTGGGGAAGACCATGTTCTTCTTGTAGTTTGTCAATCCTTCGGCAGGGTTGTAGCACGACGGAAAATGGATGTCCCCTCGCAAGGGAGATGCATAGCCATCGCAGTTCACATCAGGAAACCCAACGCCCTCACCCTTGTTGATGGCGTCAGGCATGCCGGCCATCATTCCGTTGGAGCCCGCAGGATAGGCCGCTTGGTCTAGGTTAGTGCGAGGGCAAGTCCACTTGACGGGGTTGACGGGTCCTTTGGAAGGGTCGAGGTTGGAGCTTGCACCATTCTTGGGAGGCGTTCGCAAGTTGGGATCACCGACCACGATGGAGAGTCCAACTGGGAAGGGTTTGATATCATCGTTGGAGCCTTCGAAGCTGATGGTGAGTCAGCCAACTGAATATGCAACCAAGTTGTTCTAGAGAAATGAAACTAGAAGACCATATGAGAAGATTGTGAAAACAAGAGAACATCACCTACAAGTAGTAGACATTGGCGTAAAACATTTCTACATCTTCGAGCTTGCCGGTTTTGGGGTCCTTGAAGTAAAGAGATGGAAACCAGTAGTTGCTGTTATCACCCTTGACGAGAGCTGTGCTGCAGTTGGATGACATCAAGTCCTTGCCAGTCGATCCAAGACTGAAGCCGCTCCCGCCCATGACAGTATGGACATGGCTCGAGACCTTTCCCGGCGAGATGATAGGATCCAGTCGGCCCTTGGTGAGCTGCTTATTCGTGAAACGAAGAACGGCAAATGATCGTTTATCTGGGTTGTCTTTGAGGGCTACGGCAGTAGCAGCCATGGCCAAGAAGGCCGTTGCGGAAACCAACTTCATACTGACGGTGTGAAATTCTCGATGGACACGAAAAAAAGGTAGAAATTTGTATGGTTGTCACTTGTGAGCTTCCTCTTTCGAGTAATGTCGGTTGGGGCGAAGTCACGGTGTTGCCAGAGCACCAGATATCGACGTGAAAGAGAAGGTGGATTGCGCGGGTGGCCAGAACTCGCAGCGTGGCAGAGAAAAGAGAGAAACAAACAGAACTGGCTGTTTGGGTGTTGTTGTTCAAGGAGAGGACGTGCTTAGCTATTGCTGCCAAAGTACTGAGCGAAAGAATGAAGAAGATAAAAGAAGAACCAAAGCGTAGCCAGACGACTGGTGATGAAGTAAAAGAGGAGGGAAGTTCTGGCCGGGACGACAAAGTCGGAGCACCCGTTTACATAGATGGCTTCACAGACTCCCACCAACAAAGGCAAGGAAACTTAGGAAAGGGATGGTCAGTGCTGCCAAGTGTGCGATGGCCGCACAGCCAGAGCGCCTCGCCCCTGCATGAAGACCCAACCTGAATCTCCGATGCCTCGACTTTTCTGACGTGTCTGCAAAACAGGCAGACAAGTGGGTGTGGACCAGTTTGTGCTGCCATCATTCATGTCACCATGTGTACCTGCATGTCTTCTCCGCGGCGGTAATGCATATGGAACGCGCCGGATTCCATTGTCCTGCCGGTGCCTCGCCGGAAGTTTAAACAGTCCCATTGTTTGTTCCGAAGCTCATCTCCGGATTGCCTAGTGCCAGAGCAGTGCGGAGCCGGAATATGTATATGTTTCGAGGCCACGCCACTGCCTTTTACGATGTTCAAAGTTGTTATTGTGATGGCGGGATCCTTGCCTGCGCCAGACCACCAATAGACACCGGATGACGGGAGCACACAAAGTCTCCACTAGGCTGTCTGGTCAGTGGTCACTGGTGCAGTCTGACGATGCATGTTGCAGCGTAGGTACATATGTAGTGGTGGTCTGGGGTCTGGTGGTCTGGAGAGTCTGGCGCTGTCCAACATGTGCGTTTCACAACACATGGATAGCACATGGATAGCGCAAACGACAGTCAGCCGCCGGCCACCCATCAGAGCCTGCCTAGGCCACAAGTTACAAGTTACAACCCCATGCGGACTCAGAGGGTGTAGAAGTCCTGAAACCAAGATTGTGCCAGGGGCGAGGCGGTCGAGAAAAGTCTCCTGTGGCGGGGTTAGCAAGACCTATTCACGCATCATCGCATCATCGCATCACCGAGCATCACCAGGTGCCAAAGGGCATCAAGCTGCCCACTTCTATCCGCCCCTCGCTTCTCGCTTCCGGGCAGATGGCTGATGGCTGATGGCTGATGCCGGGATGGATTTCCGAGAAAACGAAACGGCCGAGACAAGCCAGCCCAGACCGACCTGGGGGGCATGAATATACGGTACATACCTACCTACCTAGGCACAACGGGCAACCGCAGTCATCGCAACCGCAGTCATCCGTGGGCATATGCAGCCACGATTGGTGCTCCGGCTTCGTGATTCTTCTGTTCTCTCAGTCTCAGCAAGCCATTTCTGTCCCCCATGCACACTACGAAACGCGCGAGGACAAATCAGGGAATCAGGTACCAACTTACTCGGGTACCTAGTGAAGACGCGACGACCCCATCAGCCCTCTGTTCTCTGTTGGTTCCCGCGCGCCAATCAGGGCGACGTTATCAGCAGAATGTGCGCCAAGCTTGAAGCCACAAGGTGCAGTCCGGGTTGGAACTTGGTTGCGACCGCCGACGACGGACCACGACAAGACGGGACGGGAGCTCGGCGAGCAAGAGTCCATCATTCAATCGACGTGTCAGGACTCAGGACTCAGACGGCCAAGTTCAACGAGGAATACTATGTATTTAGTATACGTCAAGTTATTAAAAGAGAAGCCAGAAGCAGCAACAAATGAAGCCCCATGAAGACGCGGCCTTCTGAGTTCAAGTTCTAATCGCTACTTTGTAGGTACGTATGAGGAGGTACCTTCTAAGTTCTCCCCCACCTTCCCTCCCTTCCGCTTCCGCCCCCTTGGTCCTTCCCCACTGCCCCCGCCCGATCGGTCTCCACTCAGCGGCAAAACGCAACAGTCCAGTGGTCACTCACACACCACCAAATTATTAAACCAATTCCGTGACCCGTCTTTTCGGACAACGCCAGCGAATTCAATCAAAGTTAGGACTTGAACATGGCAAGAAAAAGTCGTGGTTCGTCTCGTTTCCGCAACGTGTCCTTCCCACGAAGCAACATGATGAAACTGAAAAGTCCCATGCCCCATGGCAAAACGCCATCTCAACTTCTCAAGGGCCAGCACTGAGCAGTCAGCATCCGTTCTCGCCTTTCAGCTTCCATCGGGACTGCATCGCGAGGTGGGCCAGCGGCAAGATAAGCCTTCTTCGGCGGCCAACAGCGGCGCTTACATATAGGTATGTACCTAGGTATACCTACTGCGGGGTGTTGGCCCGTCTGAGCGGCTATCAAGGAAGGCTGTGTGGTATAGGTATAATACGTGGTCTGCTATGATGAAGCGAGGCCTTTTTATATGTAACTTATTATGGTCTTACTCGGCACCAACGAAGCCCCCGGCATATGTACATATTTAGCATGCATCTCGCGGCAGGGCATGCTGCGCTGGAACGGAGGTTGCGGTGCTTTTTGCGGGGTATTATTAGTCTGGACTCTGAAGACCCAAGGTCAAGGAGGTAGGTATGTAGGTATGTTACATGTACATATAAGACGCTGTTGAGAAAATAACAAATGGAGAACGGATTCTCATGAATCCGTGAATAAAAGTCGAGGGCCAGCGGTTCCTCTCTCTCGCGCGACAGCTTCTGGTCGTCGCACATGATGTGCCACTGATTCACGGCACATCATGATCCGACCGCATCGAATATGGCCAGCCACTGTCCAAGGAAACTTGGGGGCCCAACGAGACGTTCTTTCGTGGCCACACAGGCTATGTACCTACTACGTGTGACCTGAGAGACGATGGGATGAATCATGAGACTCGCAAGCAGCAATCTATCCTTGCGCTTAAGCGATCGCGAATCAGACTCGTCTGGTGCAGTGAATTGGACGCAATCTAGAATTTGTCCTCAGACCAGATGGCAGAGGCCAGAGAGGAGGGAGATGGCCCATGGGAAGAGGGCTCAGGGAACGTGTGCATAAACGAACTCGGCAGATTATCACCGTTCCACACACTTGTTCAGAACCCGCCCCCTTCGTAAAGGGACCATCGTTGATGTGAGAAGGAAGTGAACTGAAAAATTGACAAACGCGAGAAAACAGGCCTTGACGACAGAGCGAGGTCCATCCATCTGTGGAGTGTTTTGGACTGTGAACAGCTGGTGTGACCACTGACTCGTGAGAGAAGACGACGGCATCATCTATACAGCTATTGCAATGCGCTCTTGCACATTTCTTCTCTTGGAGCTCATGGATCGAAGCGGCTTCTTTCATTGATCTTTCCGCTGGAGCGAATCTGTCGAGAATTGATTATTGTGTATTTGACTAATCCTACCATGACAAAGAGCAGTCATGTGGAAATGGCTAAAATGTAGAGCGAATGCAAAACTGCGGCGCCTTGTGTATGGTATGTACGATATTCAATTCTTATTCAGCTCTATAGATAATGGGGGGTGAGGAGGTTTCATGACAATGATGCGGATATGTGGGAATTCAGGTTTCCTGTCAATGTTGAGTAAAAAGTAAAAGTTTCGAGATTATCATGCTAAAGATAGGAGAGAAAACTCAATACTAATGCGCCTAATCCAAGTGTCTTGCAGAACACTGTCCATGCCATGCAATGCCACGCCACGACTCTAGTCCCTCAATCTGCCAAGTGAAGCAGCAACCAGAGCGCTGATTACATTCGCCTCTACGTAATACATCCATGTATAAATTCTTCCTCATCCATCGACTTCATAGTCCCAGCCCGATCCATCCATGCAGCTGGCCGCAAGTGCCTACTCCGATCCACTAGACCTTGCCCGCCGCGGCGGGGAACTCGCCTCTCCGGTATCATCATCCGAGATTTCCTCAATGTCCCTACTGCCCTTGCCCCTCTCGTTGCCCTTCTTGATGGAGATATTGCACCCCTGTTCTCTTAACCTCTTGGCCAGGGAGCTACTGGGGAGCATGCCCGGAAAGTCCTTTGCGCTGTAGGCGTGGAAAGGATCCGTGATAAGCTCCGTGAGGACGGGGAAGTGGCGAACCTGGCCCGCACGAGATGGATCAATCATGATGAGTGTGAATTTGAGGCGAAATGCTCCTGGTGTCCTACAGGAGAGGTCAGAGAAGCAGAAGAAACAACCTTCGTCTCCGCGGTCGTCTTGTGCCACAAAGGGGGTCCCGATCAGGGAGCCCATCAGGCGTCTTTGGTGCTGGTATTCGCCCGTCATGAAGGACGCGTCGCGTGTTCCTGTCTCGTCCCATATGGAGCAGTTCATGACGTAGCTCCCGTAGCGGAGGTACTTTCGAGCTTCGTCTTTTGTGAGGTGTTGGCTTTGGATGGACATTTGTATAATCGGTGGCGGATCGATGACTCTTCTGTCTCGGTCACCGAATCCACAGGCTCTCGCCGCTCGCGGTTGCTGTCTCATGCTGAGTATGAATCTCATGTCTTGTAATACCCATTCTCGGCCAGGATCCAATAGATTGGGAAAACTCGCCATATTTGGCAATATGAGTAAAGCGAGTCGTATGTTTGGTGCGATTCTCGGGTTGTCTTCCCTCCTCCCCGGAGAAGGACTGTGCTGGGCTCTGATATACCTGCGTGTGGGTAGTCGAATCGGCAAGAATTCAACTCTGCATACTCTTAATTTTTCCGGTATTGCCGCAGACAAAACGCTAGCTCGTTTGTCAACTCGGACACCTGAGAGTAAGAGTCAGAGGGGAAAGCTGCAGGCGTGGACCGGTTACGAGTAGAGAGATATATATTGTAGCACTGTCTACAAGGACGGAGAAAGAATATTCAATGGCGCTGAGACAGGAATTTGGTCCTCAAGCTATCTGTCACTCGAATTTCAGGGAGAGTAAACTTGTTGGCATTCTCGACTAGCATAGGCTGCAAGGTTTCTGACAGCCTTGACCCATCTGTTAGCTCTATGTAGACAAGGAAAGAAGGACATGAACGTCACGTTCAACCCGTACCGTGTTATCACAGTGAATGGAATAATAGAGAAATGCGGAGGGCAAGCCAAAGACGCTCGATTCCAGTAACACCGTTTCGGTTGTTACCGAACTTGTGGATGTGAGAAGATCCTGGAGTCGAGGCATGATCAGTCCAATGTCACCGCGCAAGATTTGGCATGTCGCAGATTGTGTCGCATACCTCGGCGCCACGGTGCTCCTCTACAGAAAATAATATTGATCCCAGATCCCACACAGAGGCACGTGGGAAGTACCAATGACTTATAGCTCGTGGAACTGTCGCTTGTTAGCTCGTGAAATCTTCCAAGCTCCGGTATCAACTTTGGTTGGTATTCTTTTGATGTCCAACACTGGACAAACAGGTATGGAACTACTTGACGGGTCCAACGGAGTAGGAGGGTAGTTCTGATGAGAGGATGAGAAAAGAATGATCGCAAAAGTTTGTGAAACCCAACTTAGGAAATATATATATATAAGTCGAGTAGCTTGGTGAACAACATTTGACTCCACCGAACGAGGCAACGGACGGCTTGCCGTTGACGATGGGTCCGGATCTGACCGAATACTTGATCACTAGGCACACCCTTACACGAGGAATGACGGTCGGATGCGGGCACAGCAATTGGTCGTCCCAGCTGGGGTGTCGCAGCACGGCATCGGGAATCGGGATTGTCTGGCCCTGGTCAAGTTGCCAACACCACTACCTTGTGCGGGCTTCGTCCGGGGGGTCGCCCCAGGTGTCATCATCAAACAGACAATGACTCTCTCTCGTCTTGTACTGGACATTTCAAAGAAAATCACATGCAAGTTGCGAGAGTTATCAGGACCATGTTAGGCTGAGTTCCGAGCAAAACGAGTGGCTTTTGCTGGTGACATTGTCGATCTAGGACTCAGAGCCCACGTTGAGCGACTTGCGGCTTGCCTGAGGTGAAGCTTTGAATGCTCAACGTCACCTTAGTCGCACACAACTGGTCTTCCATGATACGGCCTTTTCAGATGGCGAGCTTGTTGTGAGCTTGGAACAGTCGGGGGTTTCTGGCTTCTGAACATCCCGGATGTTTGAAGAAGAGACTGACAGCGGGGGTCAGAGAGATAGAGCCACCATAGACTCCGAGTCCGTAACCCTCACATCTCGGCGACAGCCTCAGTCTGCATGACGCACGGCGTGCCGCAAGACAGGTTTCCGTCTCCCCTCAAGTCCGTTTTAGGCGGTAGCCGTACTCCGTAGTCGTATCCTGGTTGTGGCAGCGGGCGGGAGGGAGGCGTGCGGCAAACCCGACAACCTGGAGCATTCTGCGTGTGGGCAGATATCAACGCGGCACAGAGGACCAAGACTTGCGTCCGGTCGTAATCACGACTTGATCGGATTCACCATGTCCCCAATCAGAAATTCCCCCGGATTGCGCTTTCATCGTTGCTCTGAGCTGCAGCAGCACCGAGTCAAATTGTCAATGCGTCTTCGGCGCCTTCGGCGTCTGAGGCGCTGGCACGGAGTTCTCGCGGATTTCTCGACTGATGGTGCATTGAATCGTGTGGTGCTGCCCGTGCTGCCCGTGCTGTCGTTTGAAAAGCAAAGGACTGAGTGGTGCCAGACTGCCAGATTTGACGATGGATGACAGGGACTGCTGCGAGAACGGCGCGTCGTCCCCGGACGGTCCGCATTTGAAGGTTGAAGCCTGAAGGACGTCCAGACCGTGACGCGGCACGAGAACGACGAGACGCAACCGCCGGGACGCAGTAGTAAGCCCTGACATGGCCCTGGCAGGGGCTACAGTACGTACAGACTACAGTGGCCCGAACCACAGCTTCGGCTGCTCTTCTACTGTTCTACATGCCAGCCATAGGCCGCATTGGCCAAGCTTTTCTCTTCACATCCATGAACGCTTTTCATAGTATCGTGTCGCATAGTGTCGCATCGTGTTGCATTGTGTTGCACCGTGTCGCATCGTGTCGCATCGTATTGCTTGACTGCGTTAGTCCAGAGCATGAAGCCGCCATTGTCCCACAAACGACACCCAAGCAACCTTTCTTCAATATCTTGACGGAAGTCGTGCCACGTTCCATGTGCATGTGCTTGGTTTACGTCGGCTTCTCTTTGGGCTGATCGACCCCTGATCAACATCTAGAAGAATTGATTGAGGCAATTGACGCCGGGCTTGACCTGTCGGTGTCTCGGCGCTTGGTGTGTATCTTGTATCATGCAGGTATGTAATCAGTTGCATGCCTTGCCCTGAACATGGAATCACTGATCAAACCAGACTTACAGAGTACAGTACAGTGGGGGTCCGAAAGAGACACAAAACATCCTGCGCTCTCCGTCGCGTCGCGCCAATGCATCTTCATCCACGTACGTCATTCAATTACACCGTGAACGAAACGGTCTCAATACGTGTAAGTCAAGTTGTTGCGTGTGATGGTCCAAAGTGGGCGTCATGTGGCTTTTGTTTCTTTGGAACTGGGTTTATCACAAGCCCAGCAGCTGTCAACTGTCAAGGACGCAGCTGTCACATAGCTGTCAAGAACAGACAGTAGAGAGGCACCTATACATAGGTACCATCAGACATGGAAGGCACGTCCTAAGCAGCTATGTACCACTTGGTGATAATTCGTTGCCACTTGAGCAGCTTGAATCATCGGCTTCATTTCCCGTTTCCTATCGCAGCCTGCAGGGAGCTCCGATTTCGTGTTCCACGTTTCTTGATAGCACGGTCACTTCTTTCATTCAAAAACATCTGCTGGCCCGACGCTACCTACACATGGTTATGTCTTTAGTGAAGGGACAAAACAGGAATTTGGTCCGATATACAAAAAGAAACCAGATTTACAGAACATGTACCTAACTGACCTTCGGAGATGTACCTAACAAGGTGCCGATAGGAAAGAAGGAAAACCGGCAACCCCACTTTGCGGCACATCGAACCCGTACTGCGTGACCTCGCCTGAACAGTTCGCGCCACGATCCTGCATCACGATTTCCAAAAGAGCACCCCCGAGATCCATCTCTACATGGACCCAGAGTCCCAGACACATGTGGCTTCAAAGGCCTGCATCTTGCAGCTCCAACCACAAGCACGTAGGCAGTCAACCCCTTATCGCAGAAGCCAGTCAGGGGGACTGTGGTTGCGGACGAGGCTCCCGGGTCCACATCAGTCAAATTCGGCCAGTTTTCCGAGATGTCTCATTCATTGCCATGACCAGTGGTGGCAGCTGCGCCAGATATGTTTTGCATCAGATTTTCAGGGCAAGCCGACTTGCCAAGTCATAGAGAGAGTTGTTCAAAAATTGAGTGGGTCAAGACAGGACGACGGGCCATCATGTGTTTCATTAGGTGTTGCTAATCGTATGGCCGGGCAAGGCAATACGACAACAAACGGACTGCAATCCCTCTCGAGGTCCTCGGAATCCGGATGATCATTACGGCCATAACACACCATCTTTCGGAGGAACGACTAAAGAGGCATATACCACGCTGCTCTTTGAGCAATGTTGACAACGATGTGAACGTCAAATCACCAGCTGATATCACGAACATATGACCGCATGTATGCACACAGTTGTAAGATCTACTTCTTAAAAAGTCTGTGCACCTTGTAGGTCTTGAAGATACTGCTGTCATGCAGCCCAAAGTCATGTCCAGGCCAAGGTAATTGCATCCATAACTTCACAGGGGAACCTTCTACTGTCACGTACCACAAAATCATGTCACAGATCGAGAGCATCACAGCCGTAACCTCATAGGGTGCTTCGTCTCACTGTCCGTAACGCTATGACAGCATGTGAACTCAAAACAGCACAACTCGTGGGAGTTCAGATCAAGGGTCCAACGGCGAAGTTCTATATAACAAGTACCTGGCTCTCGGGCCGAGACGGCGAACTCGAATTAGCTCCGGAGAAAGGAGAAGCGGGCCGCGCGTTCCGCTTTAATGCCAGAAAGTGCGTTGTTTCATGAGAGAAGCTCTCTTCCGTCCACGTCAAGCCGAGGACCGGCCCGAGCGGGCAGGCTGATTTCTCGAAATTCTTAAAAACATACTATAATGTCAGCCCGCTCGGAAATCGGTCACAATTTACGCAACGGATTCGTGATCTCCTCGCATAAGGCTGACGATTTGGCCTTGTCGAGTACTTGATGGGAATCGTCCAACTTGTCTGGGTGGTAAGGTCCGAACGGAATGATCTGCCATCGAAAGATGTACAAGTGTACGGAATCGCAAATATCTTACTCGGCACGGTCAAACTACCCATGATTCGTGCCTTGAAGCATCCCCACCTACATGCACGCATACGTACATACAAACATAGGTATATGTTGAGGTGTATATACCGACATACAACGGCACCATCTCAATCGTCACCCATTCATTTACCGGCATGGTCATGGTGTCTTCAGTGAGTCGAGTCCCACTGGTACATGTGCAAAGTCGCAGCAGGACCTTACGGAGTATAACGCATCACTGTAGGGCGATACTGTCCGTTGTTGTCCGCCGCAATCTAACTGTCGAAAGCTCACGACGCTTCAGGTCCATACTTTTCTTCAAGCCAACGGGCGCACCATCTCATACCTACCTAACCCCTTATACCTCCGTAGGAGTGTCGGACGTCGCGTCCCCGCCAAACGAGGTTCCTGGTTTCCCTGAACTCCGCACGTCCGCCCCAAGCTCCTGGCCAACCTTCAAAGAAAGGCAGGCTTCCCACAGGAATCCAGTTCCTCCCTTCACTCGCAGGTTGTTATTTACGCTTTCGCGAAGTGGCAGATATAAAAAGCAACAAGAAGAAGCAAAGGCCGACCAGAAGCGTCCGCAGGCACAGCAAAGCGGGTACATGTATGTACATGCAGACCAAAAGGAGGCAACCAACCCCAATCAACGCATGCATAACCAGGTTCCGGGGTCCAAGGTGGGGGCGACGCCAACCCGCCCTTGACTCGATGAGGGGATTTGCCAGGCACCCTTCCAGGTTCCTCCTCTTCTCATTGTTGCTCGGATCCGACCGGACCCAGGGAGCAGCCGAAAGGAGAAGAAAACTTCTTCCCCTGGAGAGCTCGCTTCGGGGGAGGGATCGAATGAAGAGGCACTATTCTCGCGGGGAAAGACAACATGGTGCATTTCACCACGTGTGACCACTGACGAGTCATCAGTGATCACACTGTACACGTTTATACATAAGATGAATGAGAGATCGCATGCCATGTGGCACGTGTCGTACGCCCACATACATACTTACCTAGGTACATTAGTATGTAGGTACATGTACTCGGCTTGTCTTGCATTCCCACGCGGCGCCCCCCGCTTTGGCAACCGAGATCTCTTCTTGTGGAACGTTATACATAATGTATCATACATACACGCATACACGGGCGCTCGCAGATCTGGTGCATGGCAAGTTAGCGAAAGATGGAATGGGAGTCTGCAACGCTGGCTGGTCTCGTGCCTGTCTGTTGCGTGGTGTAGGAGGAGATGGCGTATAACGCGCGGGGTCGTGAATCGGAGCCAGCAAGCGAGATCCAAGTTTGGGGCGTTATTCTGGATTAGAGTAGATGATGCCTGATCGTCAGATTGCCCTAGCACAAAGATGTGTACACACACCCTCTTGTCCGCTTCGTGGCACGCGGGTCGCGATTTTGGGCCAGCAAGCGAGAACCACGTCTGGCCCTGGGGCGTCATCTCCTTGGATCAGCGTAGATTATGTCTAGGATGATCATCATCAAATTGTCGCGGTGCAAGGGTACCTAATGTGGCGAGGGCCCGACACCGGCACCGGCAAAGACGTGCGACAGTTAGGTAGTCGTGCAGACTGGGCCATTCGTCAGTTCAAAGTTGCACTATGAATCATTATAGACACTGCCCAGGCAACGATAGCCGTACACATAATGCGTGTGTTGTATCCCGCCATGAAGTGCACTGTTATCAGGCCTCTGCCCTTAATGGCACCAAGTCATCGTCATCGTACACGTGGTGCACATGAGTTTGATGATATCTCTGTTCCGATGTTCAAAGTATGTTGTTGTAGACTCTATTTTGCGCAGCCTTGCGCTAATTACAGTACCACTAGTTATGTATGTACAAGTGAAGAATAAAGCAGGTACGAGTGAAGTAAAAGCCTCCAAACGACCAATTGTAGAAGAAATAGCAAGCCATTGCAACTTTGCCCTTCCCTCTATGCAGGTATAAAAATTGGACATGGTCAAAATGAGAAAAATGAAGAAAATATCAAAGTGAAGAAAATGTGCACAATAAACAGATAAAAGTCCATTTGAAGAAGAAAGAGGCCCACCAAACCCCCAAATGCAAAGACCACGATTATAAAAAAAATATAAAGAATCCAAGGCCAAAGTAATGGAAGATAATGGAAGAGAAAACCAGAATCCAATCATGAGCTAAACGCCATTGTAAATCATGCCATGCTTTTCCCAAAAAAAGAAGAAGAAGAAGAAAACGACAAGTAAGCTCACCAAAAGAGAACTCTAAAGATAAGAAGTCGAAAAGAAAGAACCCGGAAGATGCGAAACGTGAAAAGATACATGGGCCACATGAAGGCCTCCATGGCTCCAAGCCCATCTAAAGCAGATGGTGTAGATGGTAAGAAATCGCGTAAATCTGTCTGGTAGATATTGCCTGTGCTGTGTGTGTAGGCGTCGTATATGCAATGCAGCCTGCATATTATGTGTTCAAAGAAAAATGGCCTGCGCTGCATTCGTCGTTACGTGTCTCCTCTCTCCCCAAGGCCCTGTATCGAGTGTGAGGTTCCATCTCTCCGTAGTTGCTGAAACGACCACCGTCGTTTCGATCGATTCCCGCGCAGCGACACCCGGGACCGGGACCGGGACCGCGTCTCGCAAGACAAGAAGCGTTTCTTCGCAAAACTTCTTCTTTCAGGGCCTTTGACTCGGGTCCTCTCTTTGGAAGCTTTCTTCTAGGGGGGACATCGCCCTTGATTGTTCTCAAAAAAAAAAAGAACCCCCCATCCCACGTCCCGTCCTCTATAAGAACATCCTCACGGCTACCAGCGCAGAAAGCGCACTCATCACGGCACTCATCCCCGGGGGGGCCCGAGCCCTCAACCCGCCCGCACTCTCCGCGACTGGCAGACTGGCATTCACAAAACTTGGCCCACAGAGAGTATTCACCTGCGAGGCTGCATCTTCATATTTGCTCGCCACGGGTTGATCCCGATCCGCTGATGCGGAGTGGTAAATCGCCATGGTGGTCTGCGTGCACCAGTTGCAGCTAGGCTTGGACGCTCCGGGGAGGGACATGCCGTAGGGCATAAAGTATAGGTATGTATTTGACGGTGTGGATAGGTTCGTGACGGCATTGGCGAAGCAGTACGAGTTTGTGGTCGGGTTTTGGAGACAGGCGGCTGAGTACAAGACGTTGTAGGCGCGGAGACCTCGATAGGCCTGAAGGATTTGGGTTTGGTTTTGGTCGAATTCGGCTTTGCAGTTTGCGTCGAGGGTTAGGTTTTGGGCAGCTTGGTTTAGGAAGTCGGTGCATTTGGTGACGTCGGGGGCGCAGGTTGCGTCGAGGACTTTGACGATGGTGACGAGTTGTTTTTGGGCGTTGAAGAAGCCCGTGGAGGTCTGTTTTAGGGGGATTAGTAAGATGCGCGATTCAAGAGTTGTGCCGCCATGGCAAGGGGCATCTGCGGAAGCGTTTTCCATTCTTTCAGGGGTGAGTAGGGCAGGCTTCAAAGATCAGCTTCGAACGGGGGGGTTACATAAGAGGAGTTTATGTAGGGGCGGCTTCAAAAGATGTGCTTCAAGAGGGTTCGAATTTCAAAAGGGGCGGCCTTCAAAAGGAGGCGACTTCAAAAGGGACAGCGTTCAAAAAGGGCAACCTTCAAAAAATACCAGCTTACCTGCATAAGCATAGAGATAGGATAGCACCGCTTAAACGTAGGATCAGACAACAACCCCGCCATAAACTTCGGACAACTACTACTCCCCCCCGGAACCTTGAACGCCGACGGCACCAGATTATCAAACGGCGACGGCAGCGGTGACGATGCATCATCACCATTAGTCCCACTCGCCCGTTCCAACAACCCCTTTTTCGACGCAGTCGCCAACACTTCACCCTCAACACCAGCTTTTGTGTCTTCATCGGCACCCGCAGCCGCAGCCGCAGCCAGGGACGACGCCGACGCACCACCACGACGAACTCTCCTCCTCGTCCTCACATTCACTACCTCCTCCTCCTGCATGACCGGCACCGACGCAGCAGCTCTCTCCACAACCACCGCCTCCGCCGCATCGTCCAGCCCCGACGAAGGATACGGTTCCTCGCTGTTATAAGACGCCGGCCGTGCCAACAGGTGCGCCGCAGCCGGGGCATGTCTCTCCGCCGTAGCATAGCCACCAAAACTAGCCACAAAGGCCAAGACCGCCAGAGAGAGCGCTATCCTCGGGGGAATCCATCTCCGTCTCGAGACCGGTCTCTTCGTGGGCGATCTCCTACACCTTGAACGGGGTATCGAGTCTGTGTCTATCGTCGCGGAGGGCTGGCATGATGAGGACGGGCAGCGGGCGGCCATGATGCGGGCCTAGAGAAGATGTGGGATCTGCAGTGCAAGTGCAGTCGGGGGTGAACGGGTCGTCGGGATCGAGGGAGTCAAGAAGAAGCAGAAGAAGAAGAAGGTTGGCGTGTTGTATTTAATTCGCTGTTTTGGTCGGAGCAGACTCCGAGCATCTATCTATCTGTAGTCGAAAGATCGATGCAGAACGGCACTGGCGGAGGGGTGCCTAGGTATGATCGTTGTCGTTGTCGTTGTTGTTGTTGGGGGAGCGGAAGTGGAAGCGGAAGCGGAAGCGCAGGCGAGACGAATACGCCACGTGTTGCTGTCGTGGACTTCTGTCTTGTTATCGTGGGCACACAACAGGAGATGAGATAGCAATGCCGATCCGTCAGAATGTCGTCGAAAGTCGCACGTCGGGAGCTCTATGGATATTATGGCTATCCTGGATGTTCTGCTGCCCGCCTGTATGGGTTAGGGTACGTATGTATCGCGATGGAGGGAGTGCCGGCGCAGTGAAGTTGGGCGCAATGGGCGTTCGGTGGCAGGTGCGCTTTGTGCGGGATGGATTGCGAGAATAAGAAGACTCGGCGTCAGACAGACAGACAGAAAGACAGACAGATGGTTGGATGGATGGATGGGGTTTGAGAAAGAAGCAAAGACACAAGTGACAAGACACAAGCCGGGGCCAAGAGCGGGACCACGCGGCGGCGATGGAAAAGAAAGCCGTGGACAAGCAAGTAAACTTATTAGCAAAGCACAAAGGCAGCCCATGGACGTTCCGGGTTCATCAGGGGTCGCAGAGTGGCGTATGTACTGTAGACTGTAGTCTCTACTCCGTACTATGTGTAGGTACATACATATTCTCCTACACCATGCAATTCCATGCAATCGGCTATGTACGAAAGATGGCTGGCTCGCTCGCTCGTCTTCGCTCGGCCGGCCCTTTGGCCCTTTGGCCCTTGGGTTAAAAGGCAAAAGAGTGGAGATTCTCCTCGCCGCGATGCCGTCGATAAGATGCAACTGCAAAGTCGTTCGTCAGGACTGGTTCGACATGAGCTTGTGTGGGCACTGGGGAGGGAGACAAAGGCTGAAGCCCCCAATGCGCGGTGACAGCGAGTCGTGGCCCGCAGTCCACCGCCCGTTCTTTAGGACGCCCATCCAATCACGCACGGCTTTTGGCGCTTTTTTGGAATACGAACCACGACGATGGACGGACGGGTGGAACGATATTAGTTAGGCCGGTGACATTATGAGCCAAGCGTGCGCGCTGGTGGCAACTCCAACGAAACGGCGTCATTTGCCATGTTATTTTCAAAGGCGGCGTTGTGGTGGGATGAGATGAGTGTGATTTGGTGAGCCCGGTGGCTCAGGTGAGAAAGACGGGAGGTAATTTACACTGTGCACCGTGCAACACGTTACACACTACAGAGACAAGACACAGCAAGTTGCAACATCTGCCTACCTACTCCGTACATGCACATCTGTCAATATATCTATGTACATACCTACATACATGTATCCATCCATGCATATTGACAGCAACATACGGAGTCTGTAAATTGCAATTGCCTGCATACCCAACATGCCGTGCATTGTACCATGCCTGCCAAGCCGATTCTGATATTGACGCCAACCCATCGGCCCTTCATGCACTCATCGGCCAGCCCAGCCCAGACCGGCCCAGGCAAAGCCGTCCCTCCTCTACCAAAGTACACATATAGCCACCAACAGCCAATCACGGCGCCCCCTCCCCTGCCAAGAAACTCCGCGCCGGGGTCCCGGGGGCAGCGGGCCCATCTGGGTAAAATCCATGGGGGCCAATTTCGTTCGTTTCTTTCGCCTGTTGGCTCAGTCGGGACTCGGGACGAAAGTCGGCAGCGCACCGGGCCTCCGTCGCAATCGCATTTCTATTTAGGTACATACTGTACATATGTAGCTACATACATACATATGTATGCAGCTTAGATTGGCGCAAAACAACACTGCTTGGTACTTTTGGCTACGGTACAAACGCGCTGCATACCTACGTACATATGTGATGAGATATTCCCCAAAGTTATCATGAACTTGTGATGTTGCTTCGATGAAAAGAAAAGAACCTATGTACATAGCATCTCTCTGTTCAAACAAACCCGTAATTCGTCGCAACAATCCCGCCTTTCTGCCCCCGGCGCTCCTACAATGTCTCCACAGAACCCCCCTCCCCTGCTGCTTTACCTTAAATTTTCCGTCTTGTCCTGATCTGGTCTCCCCCAGCTGTCCGCTCTTTTAGATTTTTCTTCCTTTTTAATTTGGGAGGGCTTTTCGGCTCTCCCGCCGCCTTACCTAGGTACCTACCTAGACTAACGACGGTGCGGCCATGTGCCTAATAACATGTACCTAACTTAGGTACATACCTAGGTAGGTACATTAGATATGTATATCATATTTCGTTGTCCTCTCGCTTCCGGCCGCGTCCCCGATGCTGTTCAACGGGTCTATGTTGTATTTTCTTTGGGGAATACTCGCTAACTCGGCCAGATGAACGTGGCACATATCATGGGCACGGGAAACAAGGGAGGCAAGGATAATAAGGAGAGGGGGGGGGGAAAGAAAAGAAACGGGAAGAAAGGAGAAGAATGGGACGGGGAGACGGGGAGACGGGAAAACGCGCCATTTAATTGAGGCGGCGTATACCTACTCTGCACTCCGTACACGAGAGCATGATTGATCAAAGACTTTCGCATCATGTAACTACATACGGAGTAGTTACATACTCTGCTATGCTTTACATGGACCTCGCATGAATATTGCGCTGTTGCGCTGCACTGCGACGCATGGCATTGCATGGCTTCATTCGATTTATAGTGTTCTGGTATGCAATGCACCACAAACATGGCATCCCGCGACTCCATTGGGTATGTATTGCGATTCATTTATTCATCCCGTCCGAAGATCTCTATCCCGCTATATAATACATGTACGTACTATAGGTACATCCGTCTATCATCCATACATGCATTCATCCCATCAATGCGCTTTCCATGTACATACTCCGTCAGTACCCTTCTTCCATCGCCCGTAACGGCGTTGAAGTCATCCTTTTAAAGATGTCAAAGCGGTACAAGACTACATGCTGCACATTGAATCCAATAAAGAGTGAAGGAGAAGAAAAGTCGATTGTAAAAAAATATCGTTAAAAACAAGTCAGTCCCTCGCAAACCCACGCAGAACTCCATGCATGCAAAGCAAATCTGGCCAGTGCCGTAAAGAAAGAAAGATATACAGAGCTCTACATCATCCCGCTTCCAACATGTACATATCCCACAAATGGGCACAAATGTGAGTGCTCCCAATAGCAGACAACACAACAGCGGCCACGTCCAAGTACATAGCACACAAGCCCCTGTAAGCAAAGGATCAAGACAGCCAAATACTCAACCTTGCTTCGCCAAACTTTGCAAATTGACCAATTCGGCATACCGTCCGTTCTTCTTCATCAGTTCCGAATGCGTTCCCGCCTCGACAATGCGCCCCTGATCGAAAACGTAAATCACATCGGCCTTTTGAATCGTGCTCAGCCGATGCGCTACAGCAATAGTCGTGCGACCCTTGGCTGCCTTATCCAGCGCGGCCTGGACAACGTGCTCCGATTCAGAGTCCAGTGCAGAAGTAGCCTCATCAAGGAGCAAGATCTTGGGGTCGCGTATGAGAGCGCGCGCAATCGCAACGCGCTGCTTCTGACCTCCAGACAGCAGGGCACCTTTACTTCCCACCACGGTGTTAAAGCCCTCTGGTAGAGAGATGATGAAATCGTAAATGTTAGCCTCCCGGCATGCGTGCTCGACTGCCTCATCTGTTACATCTTCGTTGGCGCTGCCGAGCACGATGTTGTCGCGGATAGTGCCCTGATACAGCGTGGGCTCCTGGCTGACGAGCGCAATGTGCGAGCGATAGTCATTGATATTTAGCCCGCTAATCTCCTTGTTGTCGACAAAAATGCCGCCAAAGAGGGGGTCGTAGAATCGTTCCAACAGCGCAATCGTCGTGCTCTTGCCGCAGCCAGACGCGCCAACCAGGGCAACGTATTGGCCAGGCCGGACCGTTAGGTTGAGACCACGAAGCACGGGTACGTTGGCTCGGGTGGGATACCGGAAATGGACATTACGGAACTCGAGTGTTCCGTCAACATGGGGCAGTCTTTCGCCTTCCGTGGACCAAGAGTCGATTGTCGGCTGTCGGTCAAAGAGAGTTTTCAGCTCGGCCGCAGCATGATGAGCTTTACCCATGTCAGGGGCAAACGAGAAGATGGAGCCGGCAGATTGGGCGCCGAAAATGACCGCCATGAAACACAAGAAGAACTGAAACAGATCGTATTCTCTCTTGCCAATCAACGTGCCTCCGTACCAAAAGCCAAGGGCGAAGCAGAGGAACAAAAGGGACTGGGACGCAGCGTAGAGTGCGCTAGACTTGAGAACCGAAATCAGACTTCGACGCTGCTGCACCGCAAGCGATTCGCTGTACTGTCGCAACACATCCTGTTCGCGGGTCAGGGCCGCGACAGTGCGGATAGATGAGATGGCTTCCGAGGCAAACGTGGCAGACGAGGCATAGGCCGCCTTGGATCGTCGCTGGAAATGGGCCAGCAACCAGAATCGAAAAAAACCACAGCCAAGAAGAACGGGCATGGTCGCGATGCAGACAAGAGACAACTTCCAGCCAATGGCCAGCCCAAGGACAGAAGCAGAGATAAGAGTCACCATCATCATCAGCAAGGTGCCAAGGGTGACGCCGCTGAGTCCCGCCACATGCGTGGTTTCCGTGGACAGAAATGAAGTAAGCGCACCGGCCGTATTCTCGTCCTTGTCAAAAAAGGCCACATCCTGCCGCAGAATGGCTCTAAAGGCACGGTCGCGAACACGACGAATCAGCTTTTCCGAGCACAAGGCAAATGCGATGCCTTGCGACGAAAAGGCGATGAACTGAACAAAGGCGAGCATGAGATACATGGCGCTCCAAAAATCAGAGTCCTTTTTGATCTGATGACCATTCGTTGCCGTCACAGGCTGCGAGAGCGTAACGATTTGCTTGGCGAAGAAAACCGCCGCCGTTGGATTGCCACCACCACAGATTACGGAAAACGCCAGACCGAACACCATCAGGTACCATTCGGACGCATTGAAAGAGATGACGAGTTTCATGAGCGTGAAGAGGCTGTACTTGTTCTCCTTCTCAGGGGTTACCTTCTGAAGCGCCATGCTCGAAACGGACTGGCGAGTAGTCGACCGCTGCATCTTGTCGGCGATGTTATCATCGGGGTCAGCGGTGAAATGGCCAGCCTTAGTTGACGCCATGTTGGACATGCGCTTGATAAGCTTCTCTTCTTCTTCGTCAATACGCTCCGTTTCTTCAGCAGTCAGCTCTTCAGCGGCAGCAATGTTCTGCGCAGACACAAGCTTGTAATAAGCTCCCTGCTTCTCAAGAAGCTCGTCGTGGGAACCCTGCTCCACGATGCGACCGCCACTCATGACAACAATGTTGTGGGCATCCCTGATCGTGGATAGGCGATGGGCAATGGTAATTGTGGTGCGGCCGGCAGCAGCAGTTTCCAAAGCAGCCTGAACAACACCCTCAGACTTTGTATCCAGAGCTGATGTGGCTTCATCGAGAAGAAGGACTGTGAACCCGTTAGCGAACCAAAAGTCACTCTTGTGCGCACTGTATGGAGCCGTAACAAGAAAACTTACTTTTTGGGTCAGATACGACGGCACGCGCAATGGCAATGCGCTGCTTCTGTCCACCAGACAATAGAAAGCCACGTTCTCCCACATTCGTCTCATATCCTTCAGGGAGCGCAGAGATGAAATCGTGAGCGTTGGCCATGACAGCAGCCTTGATGGCCAAGTCTCTTTGCACCTCTTCTGACTCGTTTTCGTATCGCGTGCCAATCAAACCATGACTGATGTTTTTGAGAATCGTCGTACCGAAAAGTGTTGGCTCCTGACTAACCAAGGCCATCTGTTGACGTAGCCAGCGAAGATTAAGTGTCTCAATGTTTTTGCCGTCGAGAAAAACAGAACCGTGGACAGGATCGTAGAAGCGTTCGACAAGGCCAACAATAGTACTCTTTCCGGATCCCGACGCTCCCACCAGAGCCGTGGTCTTGCCAGCGGGAATTTCGAGCGTGACGTCGTCCATGACCACCACCTCGGGACGAGATGGGTAGATGTGCTTGATGTTCTCTAGACGAATGTTTCCCTGCAGGTTCTCGATCTTCTCACCCTTGTCATCGGTAGGATCCAGCGGGGAGACGCGGTCGATGGTGTTGAAGATCTTGGCAGCTGCGGCGATGGCTGTAGTGAAAGCCTGAATGTTGGGAGCGACGTTTCCAAGTTGAAAAGCGCCAATCATGACAGACATCATGATAATTAGCACCTTGCTGAGCGGAATGATGCCTTCCACAATAAAGTGGCTGCCCTGCCAAAACGCCAGTCCGTAGTTGAGGAACATGATCAGCATCATGCCGGCAACCATGACAGACATGGTGCCCTTGACACGCGTGCCGTAATACTCGGCCTTGCGCAGATGCTGATCGTACTGCTTGGCGAGACGATCTTGGGTACCAAAGGCAATCGCATTGCGAATGGAGCTGACAACCTCGTCGGCAAGACTTCCGCCCTGGGCATAGGCTTCCAGCGAGTTCTTATTGTGCTTGAGCATAAAGGTGGAGCCAATGGCAATATTCACCATCAATGCCACAACAGTAGAAAACAGGATCAGCGTCAATTTCCAGTAATTGGCAAATCCAATGACAAAGGCCGTGATGAATGTGGCCAAGGCAGCCAAGGTGAGTGACACCTTCTCGGATATTCCATCCTGTATGAGGTTCGTGTCGGCAGTGATTCGGGTCGTGACCTCTCCGGCACCGAGCTTGTCGAAGAAGCCAATGTTCTGGCGCATGCAACTCGCCAGATATTGCGAGCGGATCTTGGCGCTAATGTGCTCGCCCGTGTAGATGAAGCCAACCGTGCAGATGTATGTGACGGTGAATTCACCAATTGCCAGGTACACAAAGTACAAGACGTATTTGGACAGCTCATCCACAAAGGCATCATACGTCATGCTCTTTGCAGAGAAAAAGAAGTCTTGAAAAGTGTTCTGCAGGTTACCAAAGAGGATGGTCATGAGTGGTAAAGCAGCGCCTGAAGCCACGGCGCAAACAGCCGAAACAGCAACGATGATGAGATCATTGCGCGACGCATATCGGTAGAGCACACCAATGCCCTGCTTCAGCTCGGGGGTGAGGGTTTGACGTGACAAGATGGCCGCCTCGTGCGGCGGCAGGTGCCGGTAGATATCTCCGGGATTTGAGGCGTCCATCGGTGCGACGACGGTGGAATCGGCCTTGTAGAGGCCCTGGTCCAGACGGGACTTTTCATTTGAGGAACTCGGTTTGCTGTCGGAGGACTTGCGTACTCTACTGGATGAAGACTCGGAGTGCAGCCGATCGGCCTTGTCTCTAGATAACACAGCCATTTGTGGCGACTGGTGCGCCGTTGCGCAGAGAGAGGTTCGACGTTATCCGGAGAGTGGATCGCTCCCTTTCGCCTAGAATTCTGGTATGTATCTGGAGTTCTTGGTCTCTGGGGTGCGGTTCACAGGTCGCGTCTGCTGCTGCTGCTGCTGCTGACGAGAATAAGATGAGGGCAAAAATGAGTAGTAGGGGCGAAGGATGGGCCGCTGTCTACAATTTCTCAAACGCTCAGGGTCGGGTGGCAAAAGGCACGAAGTTGTGGAGGTTTTCGAATAGATGCTCTCCGAGTCGGGAAGGTACGCTGGACACGTCGTTGGACTGCCTTTTCTTCACACGTGTGACGCCGACAAGAAATGCCGCGGGAGGAAGGCGACAGATATCTGAGGGAAAGCCGAAACACACAAGAATTACGGCCAAGATGCGAACAAGGAACAGAGCTGTTTGGCAGGTCAGAGAATGTGCGGCGTGGACATCCAGCTGGGTTTTGTATTGTGCGTATGCACAGATTGAAAGTACAATATGATTAGATTTTTAGGGGGCGCCGCCCGGGTATGGCCTCGGATCTTACGTCTGCGCGAGACCCCGTCGCTAAACGGAGTATGGACCAGAAGCTCAAGCGATTGGTGCCATGAAAGAAGTCCCCCAACCGGCGCACAGCCGGCTTTGCTTGAAATTGCAGCCATCATTGAGACTCTGAGAGTGAGACACGCGTGCTTACTCTCCTCTGCGTGGGTGTTGTCGCTTTGGCATGCAGTTCGTAGCACAGCGGCAATATTCTTTTGACACGAACTACGTACATGCATTGCATTATGCTTTTACCCAATCCGCCATTGGCGTCCTCCTCGCTCCTCCGCTCCTCCGCTCTACCTAATCGGATGGTGGATTCCAAGCGTTTGCCAGAAGTACCTAGGTATACATACCTACCTCCTCTAGAGTCTGAACCTATGATATCTGTGCGGTTCAAGCCTCGGTATGCAGCCTGCAGGTACATGTGTACACGTACGGAGCACCTACCCGCCGATCCGCTGCATCGTGCCTCCAGCACAGTCTTCTCACCCCTTCCCTTGACTCACATGGGCGCTCCTCCTGCAGACGTGCATAGCGCACGAACTGTCCAGTGTCGGCATCCTGCGATTCCAACAATCGTAGCGCCGCTGGCCTCAACTCTACTTGACAAGCTTTGGAGTAGTCTCATGAGTTTAATAATCGAGCATATTATCTGTCAGAGTCGAGAAGCCACCACTGGCCCATTTGGCCCGGATAGTCGGTGGCTAGGACATGTCTACATACGCGCTGGCCTGACTTGTCGCGAAAAGGATGTTGCTCTACCTACCTAATATATGTACATATGACTCCGTATGTAAGCCGCCTGGCGTTTTGACGAGATCCGAAATGTGAGTCATTGTTCTCGGCCGCGTTGGTCGATGGAATGTCTCAAGAAACCCGGGCGTGTCTCATTGCGGACCCAGCTCTGTTTGTGTGGTTCGTTTGAAACTTTGAGTTGGGGATGCAGGTTTCGTTGCACGGACGAATCTGGCGGGGCCCGATCTCCCACGTTTATCGATTCTAATGAAAAAGTATTTATAGGTCTCAGCCACCCTCTCCCTCATAAAAACTTCTTCCTCTCACAACCCCAACCTCGATCGCAGAACCCCTCGAAACCTCAAGCTCGTTTCTTCGCCTTCATCGACCTCCAAACCCATTTCTGATTCCCCCTTTGTATCATCTTCATCATGGCCTCAGGTACGAGAAGTTCTGCACGAGGCTCGGAGGCCCCCGAGCCTCGAGGCAACAATGACCAACAGGTCGCGCCCCCTACGACAGATGCGCCAACTGCGACAAACCCGACGGACGACCACGTGGCCGCCCTGCGGCGCCGACTCGAGGTGGCGAACCTCGAAAAGCAAATCGCCCAGGTAGAGGCCGACCGGCGCGCACTCGACCAGACGAACATCTCCAGCCCGGCCCCCAAGGCGCAGGGCTCTGCCGGGCCTGGCGCCCCGCAGACGGACCTAGCTGAAACCACCGGTGAGAACTTGACCCCCATTGTCCTCAAAGTGCATGATTTACTTGTCGGCGTGGCCGCCGACGATATCAACGACGTCTACACCGGGAAATTCGAGCCGTGGAGCCTGATCCGCTTCCATCGGACGCGCGGCGTCCGACCGTCCTACGACGAGCCCTCTTCCACAATCGACGTCTCGACCTCCGGCTCTCTCACGGTGAAGAAGAAAAACTACACCGCAGCGGACTACGGAACCAATGTCGTCATCTGGGCTTCCGCATTCGCAAACTACAAGTTCGTTTATGGGCAACTCTTCCACGACAGCCGCACAACCACCGCCGTTCTCCACGCCATGAACAGGTTCTTGGAATTCGTGTTGTACAAATCCGAGGCCTACCAGTGGAAATCCTGCATCGAATACGCCATGAGGCATCACCAGTCTGTGAAAGCAAAGAGCATTCACAGTCCCGAAGCTTGGCTCCACCACTCCCGGAACAAGCTTGACCACGACTTCAACCATTTTTCCTCCCTCACATCACAGTCGGCTCAATCTGCGTCCCAGAAGCGTCAGCGGTCCAACACCGCCCAGACGTGCAGAAACTTCAACAATCCAAAGGGTTGCACCTTCCGAACCTGCAACAACAGCCACGAGTGTTCCACCTGCGGGAGCAAGGACCACGCCGCGCCAGCCTGCGATCGGACATAGGACGACGCGCGAGGGACCCCGTCCCATCCAGGGGCTCAGAGATTGCCTCCGCAGCTACCTCCCCTTGCAGCGCCCCTCCTGGATCCTCAGTCCGCATTTCCCCCTGCCAGACCTAACACATTACCCTCATTCCCTATATTCGACCGGAACACCCAGCCTCTCGTCATTTCCCCCTCCCCGCTAGTGCGCGAGGCGTGGAACAATCTTCTTTCCCATTACCCGGGCCCGTTTCCTGAGTTAGTCAACGGGGTCCTCCAATTTGGAGCCCTCGTCGGTTACACCGGGCCAAATGAATTTCGTGTTTCTCCAAATCTCATTTCAGCCACCGACGACCCCGACCTGATCACATCCCAGATACAGGCAGACTTAGCCTGTGGTCGGATCAGCGCCGTCACTCCTGTACCCCCCTTTATTTCTTCTCCCCTCGGCCTGGTGCCCAAGAGCACCGGCGGTTTCCGTCGCATCCATCACCTCTCCTACCCACCGGGGGAATCCGTCAACGACGGCATTCCACAGGAGTTCGGTGCCCTGCTCTACACAGCCCTCCGGGACATGCTTCAGATGGTCCGACGCGCTGGCCCATCATGCCATATCGTCAAGAAGGACCTGAAGGACGCGTTCCGCGTCATTCCCGTTGCAATCTGCGTCCGCTGGCTCCTCGGTTTCACTTGGGACGGCAGCTCTTACACAGAAAACTGCCTGCCATTTGGCCTGCGCACAGCACCGTTCATCTTCAATCTGTTTGCGGAAGCACTCCACTGGATGCTTGAGGCGCTCCTACCCGACACCCTTCTCTGCCACTACCTCGACGATTTCGTCTTCGTCCTCCCCGCAGCCCATAGCACTCGTGCCCCCCTCGTGCATTCTACGTGGCAGCAACTCACGTCCTATCTGGGCCTGCTCCGCAACGACGGAAAGGACGCTGAGGGAACCTGCGTGGAAGTGCTGGGAATCGAGATCGATACTTTGCGGATGCAAGCGACCCTGCCTGCAGGGAAGCTCGCTAAAGCACACAACCTCATCACGGCGGCCCTTTCCCCCCGTCCGCTCACACTCCGCGCTGTGCAGCAGCTGACCGGGTTCCTCAATTTCTGCACGGCCGTGATACCAATTGGGTCTTCATTCCTGAACGGCGTCTGGCAGTTTCAGTCCTCGTTCCTCCCCTCCCAACCTCACCGACACCTCACACCGTCTGCGCGTTCGGACCTCCTATGGTGGCGGGACCTCCTTCTTCCCAACTTCAACGGCATCCTCCTCCTTACCGACGCCAACAGACCTATCTTTCACTTGTTCACAGACGCCTCGAACACAGGGCTCGGCGGTTTCTACTACCGCGGCCACACTGCTCAATCGGACTGGCGCACCGCTCTACCACTCCCGCAGGACCAGTCCTTCGCCCGCCCCATACTCCCGACCGAGGCCGGTCTTCACATCAACACCACCGAGATCATAGCCATTGCTACCGCCATCGACACATGGGCATCCACCTGGCAACACGCAACGGTCATAATCCACACAGACAACACGACCGCCCAGTCTGGCTTTACAAAGGGCCACACCCGCGCCGAGCTGGCCGCCAAGTGGATACGCTCCGCGATGCTCCGCTGCGCCACCCACGATATTCAACTTCACTGTGGCAGAGTTTCCTCGGTCGACAACGGCCTCGCGGACGCTCTCTCCAGGCTGGACTGGCCCACCATTGCTAATTTGTGCCCCCATTGGCAGATGATCCCATAGGCACCGAACCCCCAGAGGACTTTTACACTCGCGTCAAGCACCTGCACGACGATCCCGACCGAGTCAGGGTCCTTTGGGCAGGCTTAAAGCCGTCCACCCGCGAGACGTACAACACTGCTGCCAGATCCTTCGAAACGTTCTGCTCCTACCACAAGATCGCACCATGGCCAGCCTCGTTCGACGCCCTCTGTGCTTGGATCGTCGGTCGCGCCTTCGGAAGAAACCCCGGTTTTATCAAAAAACAGGGACGGATCCAGCCAGCCACGATTAGCGCCTACCTGTCCGCTCTGCGCTCAGTTCACATAGATCTCAAACTCCCCACCACAGACTTCGATGACGACCACATGAAGCGATTCATGGCCGGCGTCTATAGCCTTTTCCCTCCATCCGGCCCGCGCAAAGCGCCACGACCCCCGATAACCAAGGCCATGTTGGTGCGCATTCTCGACCCCTCCGCCATGACGGACGAAGACGACTCGGACTCGGTACAGTTCAACGCTGCGTATTCCTTTGCTTTCGGCGGATTCATGCGCATGGGAGAGCTCACCCATTCGGCTCTAGACGAGGTCAGCTCGGACTTCTCCCGCACCAAACTGACCAGAAGGTGCTTGACTATATCCCCGAACGAAGACAGCGTACAACTCTTCCTTCCACGAAGCAAAGCCGACAAGTCGAACATGGGTGTCACCATCACCATGTCGGCCACGAACGACATTGCCTGCCCAGTAAAGAACGCTCTCGCGCTCCTCAGGGCCCGTTCCAATGCACTTCCCGATCAACCACTATTCTCGCTCCCTCGAGGCGGTTTCGAACGCGACCACGTCGTCAGCGCCCTCCGCCGCCGTTTTACTGCCATAGGTCTTCCGTTGCAGGTCACCGGCCACAGCTTCCGCCGTGGTGCGGCCCAACACGCACACGACATCGGTCTCACGCGTGACCAGATGAAGACACTCGGCCGCTGGTCCTCCGATGCGGTGGACAGGTACTACACTGCCGCCAGCTCACACCGCGTCTTCACCCTGCAACAACGGTTCGCGCACCAGAACCCACCAGCACCGGATCATCCCATGGCATAACCCGGAAGCAGGTTCTCATTCAAACCCGAAAAAAAAAAAAAAAAAAAAAAAAATGCCAACAACATTGGGGTGTGAGCATGGGGTCTTTTCTCTCGCACGAATAGGCCTGCCAACGTCCTGGGGCATCTCCCTCACAGCCCCAGGCCAGAGGCACCTCCGGGCGCCACCAGCCAGAAGCTTGCCCTACGACGAGTCACCAGTGGCTGTGGTGAGTCGTCACCACAGCGACTCGCGCCAACAGGGACCTTCCCCGGCCCCGGCAGGCCTACATGCGGCTCACACCGCCCAATAAAGCAAATCAAAACAAACAACCCGTTCTGCATCGGTGGTGGCGTAGTGAATAAATGAAAAAGTATTTATAGGTCTCAGCCACCCTCTCCCTCATAAAAACTTCTTCCTCTCACAACCCCAACCTCGATCGCAGAACCCCTCGAAACCTCAAGCTCGCCCACCCACCACCCAGAGCTTTTCGGTCTTCCTACCGCCTTCGGCCCGCTTCTCAGGCGTCCGGCCGACCAAGGGCCTTCTCACATACCACGCCGGTCACGGCACAAACCACGCCGGTCACGGCACAAACCACGCCGGTCACGGCACAAACCACGCCGGTCACGGCACAAACCACGCCGGTCACGGCACAAACCACGCCGGTCACGGCCTCCTTCTTTTTTTTTTTCTTTCTCCTGTTTTGATGCCGGTCACGGTTTCTTCTTGTTTTATGCCGGTCGCGGCTTCTTCTTGTCTTGACGTATTCGGGCACTGAGATATTATTGTGCCGGGGGTAAGGCATCGGCCGGAAGCGCTGCCCCTCTTTTTCCCACAGGGTTTTTTATCGAGGGACAGCAGGTGTTATTGAATTTCTTGAATTTTGGTCTTTTTCAAACTTGTATTTAGAGCTCATGTAGGGGTCTTTTCTCTCGCACGAATAGGCCTGCCAACGTCCTGGGGCATCTCCCTCACAGCCCCAGGCCAGAGGCACCTCCGGGCGCCACCAGCCAGAAGCTTGCCCTACGACGAGTCACCAGTGGCTGTGGTGAGTCGTCACCACAGCGACTCGCGCCAACAGGGACCTTCCCCGGCCCCGGCAGGCCTACATGCGGCTCACACCGCCCAATAAAGCAAATCAAAACAAACAACCCGTTCTGCATCGGTGGTGGCGTAGTGAATAAATTTGCGTTGAGGGCAGCGTTGTGCTGACAGACCACTTGTCTTGAAGTGGTCATTGATATTTTTCACACAATTTCTTGGATTCCCACTAGGTACATATGTACCTACATAAGTAGGAGGTAGGAGGTATGTACCTATGTATGTATGTATGTAGTTACGGGGCTACTTAAGGGTTGGGCTTTTAGCCTCTTGCAAAGGCGCTCTCATGATCTTATCTAGGTAGACTTCCTCGCAGATAGCGCAACTTCACTTTCTATTCTCCGAGTCCGTGACTAAAAGTATACATACATATCTATCTTCCGGACTTGAAAGTTGAACGGAGTCCGGACCCTCCCCGCCGCCCGGGGCGCTAAGGCGATCACTACCAGATACCTATCTAGGTAGCTAATTAGGCAAAACTGAAGAAATCGTGCGGCGACGCGTAGCGGAGGCGCACATTTCGTGTTTGCCTCTATATGCTCGAGTTCTCAGTGAGTAATGAGGGTATGGAGTGGAGTC
>SRQG01000312.1:0-33716 GCA_018360325.1 Claviceps aff. humidiphila group G2b | reverse complement strand
AGAGGTTTTCCTCCCTGTCCTAGGGTTTTTCCCCTATGAGTCATCATGTAGAGGTTCTAGAACTGGGCAACCTCAGGCCAGCCTAGCTAGTGTACTTTAAATAAATAAATAAATGAGAGTATAGCCGCCGAAAGCCCCACACCCTACAGTACAAGGTTAGGTACCTAGGTACCTAGGTACATATGTAGTACCTCAGCCTCAGTCAGGTGACTCAGGTCACACATGATCCTAGCCTCGGCACGTCCGAGTTCCAACACTCCTTACAGCGTCACTCGTTGTGGCATTTCAAATCTCTTGCGGCTCGTTTCTCGTATTGGTTTCTAACAACTGTATCAGATAATCAAACGTCTCGATTGTACCCATCGTTCAACGCCGAAAACAGTCAAAATAGAGCATTCTGGCAGAGATAAAATATCGTCCGCAATTCCTTTCTGGCAAGGTCTGGTCTTCGAGCGCAACCTCTCTACACAATGAAAAGGATGAGAAGCGAAGCGAACAGATTGTTGCTTACCTGGGCCCGTTGAGGTGAGGTTATGCGATAATCATCCACTAGAGCGCGATTTATCCTATACAAACAGGGTATTCGATAAGGAATCAAACGAAGCATGCATGCAAAACCAATGTCCTCGCATTCGCCATATCTATTAAGCTAGAAAATGAAGCCCTCATTAGTCCTGCAATGTTGGGACGGCTGCAGCCAATGATCGTGCATTTGATCATGTGACACTTTTGGTGTGAGTAGCAATTCATACACTAGGGAAGCCTTCGTTGGGGATCGCACAGCTGCAAACGAATGACGACTTTTCTGAAAGATGTGTGCACTGCTTGGATTGAGGCGAAACCGGAGACTATCGTAGACTTGTCGCTCACATTACAGGTAAGATGGTACAATCTTCGCTCCGCCCGAATGTGTTATGACACGGTCAAGTTTAGTTTCTAACCAGTCGAGGCTCAAGAAACTTTACGATGCACGCAAGCTTCTCCATCGGCGCTTCAATGGTAGACGAGAATCGAGATCCGTTATGCCTGCCCGCCGAGGTTGTCACGCATATTTTCTCCTACCTGAAATGTGATGAAATGCTGTGCGTTGATTTCGGATTTCCCCATTTTCTTATCGAGCACGGACTCACAATTCATGGCACAGTTACTGCTTGAGCGTTTCAAAGCAATGGACATGCACGCTCACCAGCCCCATGTATGCTCCATTATGGAGGGACATGACATTTTCAGATGGGGAAATGAACTGCGACCCAACCACAGAGGAACTGAGAAAGGTGCTGTCTTGGGCAGGGGATGGAGGTGCCAGGAAGATCGTGATACCGAGACGTATGATGCTCACTGATTCAAAACTGACACTGCTGCTCGAAGCATCACCTAGCCTGGAACACTTGGAGTTTTTGGATCTACCAAAGGACCTATTGTTTCCTTCGAACGGCAAGACATGGAACCAACTTACGTATTTCTCTCTTAAGCTCTGCGACGGCGGGCGTTTATTTGGCCCTAGGGGAGACAGTCCTGGTCGATTTCCTCATTCGTTTCTTCAGAACGCTGCCATCTCTTTGGAGCATCTCGACTTGACGGGGATTCCAGCGCAATGGTACGATGGGGTACCATTAATACCCCATCTTCCCAGTCTGAAGATATTGCGTTTGAGTCAGAATAAAGGGATGATGGACGCGGCCCCGTTTCCTGTAGTCTGTCTCCCTCTCGCAGATACCCTCAGTGACGTGTGACTCGTGAGAGCAAAACGCTAACTCATTGAACCTTGGTAGTTTGCTCTCTCCACCGCCTTCCCTAATATCGAACAGCTCTCTATCGGGCCCGACATCCCACATCTGGACCCCGCACCCCTGTCGATATGGCGAGAAAGACGGCGAGATATATGGCCACACCTCAAGGTACTCATATTCGAGTTCAGATCCTCTGTGGCATCAATACAACATGTCGCAAAAACACGTTTGATGCTACGGTACTTGATGTGTCTGGGCCACGGCAACTCACTACAGCATATTCGTCTCCAATTGCACATCGAGAGCTGGAATGATATTTTCAGCATTCCCGATACTCTAATCCCTGATTTCGATGACGTCGAGGAATTGAATTTCCAAAACCTGCGCTCCTTCAGCTCGACTTTTTTCTGCCTCCCACCCGATGGAGCTCGAACTTTGCTGTCCAATTCAATGCAGACTAAACGATTGACATCTTTTGATATCGCCTTTCTGAAACACACAGACGCTGGTCGCGCAAGCTTAGGGGATCTATCCCATTTGAGAAGCTACGAATGGGCCCGAGGTGCTCCCTCCATTCAAGCGTTGGGGTTCTATCGATTCCGCTTCTGGTGCTACCCCGAAGACTGCGAGTATCACCCCCTGGCGGAATTCGTTGCCACGTTTCCTAACCTGCGGACGTTGAGCATCTGGAGCCCATACTACGGACTGCCCGAGCTGGCGAGGTTGGTGGGTATGATTCTCAAGGTTACGCACCTAGAGACCATCTACACGCTATTCGTCGATGACGAAGCCTTCGCTGAGCTGAGGCAGGCGGCACGAAACCAGGGCGTGCGCTTAATGGATATATCGGAGCCAAGCCAGTGGCCAGTACCGCTGGGGGCGTAGGAGGCGAAGCCGCCGAGAATGAGATCAACCGGGACAGAGCGGCAGTCATTGTCGGAGGCGCCGTAGATTGGTTTACAGCGGTCCGAGACGTTGCCTCGATGGCAGGCATACACGGTCGATTTAGAAGATTGGACATCTATCGTCGTGAAGCTGTACAACACCAATCACGATGTGACGAACCATCGCAGCGGATGGGTTGTGACAGCATATGCGAGCGATCAGGCGGGACAACTTACAAGAGTTGCAATTAAGGCTCCATACAGCTGCAATGAACTACAAAGAGTTCAAAAAAAAAATCGGCAAAGCTGCTTTTTAGGTGTATCAGTTGTCAAACGGCAGCTCGGGTCTCATGTGGCGGTAATCGCAACTTACAACTGTCAACGACGCTTATAGTACGATATACTTACACACCTGCCCCTTCCTGCACCATTGGTCGATGTATTGGTTGAGATGGCCTTAATCACCTTGCCGCCATGCAGCTAGAGGCTCATTGTGCAACAAATTTGATAGAAAGACTTCTTCGCTACATGGTCTCTCAACTGCGGAGAAAAGTTAAAACATGCTTCAAATCACGGTCCGTTTATTCATTGCTGTAGGGGGCTACTCAGCCGCCGACGCGACGCGGATATTGTGCTCTGTGGACATAACGTCATTTTGAGTTCATGTGGAGCGATCGGCCTGCTGCTTGACACTCAGAAACGAAAACATCACTATGGCGCAGCGCGGATAGGCCATCCGGTGTCAACTGGGAGTTTATCTTTAATCGGTCGCCTACGATGGGAAGCGATGTTGAGTTGGACCATGACAGCGCTGGTCTCATCTTACACGCTGCACAGCTTTGACGGTTATCTTCTTCGCTAGGCCGTCCTTTATTATACGTCTGATCTTGGAACATGGAGTTTCTGGATGAAGCGAATGGAAATACGTTGATGCGGCTTCTCGGGCTGGGTTTGCGCTTGTGTTTTGGGTCGGGGTTGGATTTGACATTGTACCCGGGTGGTAAAAAAGATTATTTCATCTAAGGAGCCCAAGGAGCCGCGTCTGCTGGCGGTGTGACGGTGGACCCGTGAGTTTATGACCTGCATCGTGTACATGATTACTGTTGGAAGAAATCCGCGAGGGTTGCGTATGAAAAATCTGTCGTCTTCATGGAAGCTATCTAGAGGAGAGGCGCGCTAGCTGCAGCCGCGTACAGTTGTCAGTTGCCTGGGTTGCCACGTACAGCTGTCAGTTGCCACGTACAGCTGTCAGTTGCCACGTACGGCGCTAGTTGCGGCCACGTCCGCACGTGGCGTTGACTCTTGAGGGCAGCGATTCCAACATCCATCCCCTTTGCCGAGAAGAGTACTGCACCGATTGCATTTACGAAGGCTTCCCTGCCGACCTTTGCGAAGAAAACGACTTTGACGACACCCTCGCTAACGAAGCCGACAAGCAGAAAAGCGTGCAAGACGAGATCCTCCCAGAGGGATTCTCTCCTTGCGAACGTACGCAGTCATGATAGAATTCGGAGTTGCTAGGCCAACTTGCGACATCCTGGTCACGGAAGATTTTGGTCACGGCAAACTCTCTAATACCGTGGAATGCACCGCTGCGTACGATGTCGGTCATCAAGGTCCCCAGACACTTCGTCAGCCACTACTGGCTGGTAGTAAGGCTGGTGCCATGAGCAGAGACCTTGACATGTGATGGAGTAAAGAAACTTTTGGACTGGACTATCGCGAGAAGCGTGATACTGCTGTATTTGTTTGGTTACTTGCTTCTTGTTTTCACTCAGGACAGTTGAAGCATTCGCTATGAACGCGATGTTCATTCTCTGCTACTTTTTCCCATGTCTTTACCACTTGCGATTCCTCTTCATCAAGATAAAAAGAGAGAATTGCGAGTGGAGGAATCGCTGCCCTCGACGGCACATACGTATGTGGCCACAACTAGCGCCGTACGTGGTCACTGACAACTATACGTGGCGCACTCTACGTGTCCTCGACGATCAAGTACGTGGCCTCACTCGGAGTCGGGACTCGAGGTATAAGACCACGCGGTAAGGCTATTCACTCTTTCCTTTCTCTCTCTTCCTCTTCTCGATATCTTCCATGAATACGATAGATTATTCATGACAGTTTATTTCACTTGTATACGCCACGTTTTTGGATCTCTTCCAACAATCACTTTGAACGCGAAAATTTCACTTTCAAGTTTGATCATCATCCCATAACCAATTACGATAATCTCTTGTAAGTTGTCGCTCACCCGAGAGTCTCGAGACTTTCTGCGAACGTCTAATGCTCATTGCTACGAGCGCAACGACTAATCTCACCGTCTTTCATGTAGAAAAAACATTGTGTTAAGCTCTGTTTAGCAATTTTGCTCCTTCTCATCGTAATACATCGTTTACTTAACGAAGGGACCGCGTTCTTCGAGTCAAAAGTTCCGACCACGCAAAGTGAGTCCGGTGCGACAACAATATTTTGGGCCCCAGGCGACATTTTTTTTCGGCTTCCTCGACGACAAAGCCTTACCAGCAAGCCAACAAAAAGACGATCCGTTCCCGACAATATGGATTCAGCTACTCGTGACGTGCGTCTTATGGCCCGGGAGCGGGATACCGTCGAGTCGAAGAGCCCTATGGCCCTTCTCCCATCAGAGATGAAGATTCAAATCATGTCTCACATCAACACGCAGCAGTCACTTTCTCGCCTAGGCCAGAGTTGCCGGGCTTGGTACCAAGTCGCGAATGAGGAGCTTTACAAGCGTGATTGCAGGGAGAACTGCTCGGTCGCCATCAAATGGATGGCTGCCCACGCAGTTGACGAGCAGACAACTGACACCGCGCTCAGAACGTTGGAGATTTCTCGCTGGTGGGGAGGCCAGATCAACGCTGTCAAACCGCGTGTTCCACGATCGGATGACGCAGATCAGGCAATGTATGACACGTCGACTGCCCTCCATTTCGCCGTCGTCTTGGGAAATGTGCGCCTCACGACAACGCTCCTAGACATGGAAGCAAGTCCCACAATGCCTTGCTCGCCCCTGCTCTGGATGTCAATGGGCTCAGAGCAACTCTTACTTAGGTCCACATACTTCCTGCAAGTCTTAGACGAATGGCGTTCCGGCCCGGCGTTTCCTATTTTCCTGGCCTTCTTACAGAGCGATCCCGGCATGTGCAAGCTTCTTTTGGAGCACGGAGCCGGCCGTGAGGCCATGATCTTCGGCTCCAAGACTAACCCCCAAGTCATATCTATCCTGCATTTCGCGGCTGCTGATCCGACCACGGATTATCGCCAGTGGCAATGTCTCTTTGACAAGTTTCGCGAATATGTTGATGAGCCCTGTCCACGAAGAAATGCATTCACACCACTCCACATCGCCCTCATGGTCGGCTGCACCCAAGGCATGCAGATTGCGGTGGAGACCGGGGCAGACAAGGAGGCAAGAGATGGTGCCTCACGTACGCCTTTGACCCTCGGTGTTCTAGGCATCGGTGTTCAAGGCATCGGTGTTCTAGGAATCGCACACGATGCACACGCTAATCTGAGAACGTCTGAAGAGCGCACGATGTGTTTTCGGAAATTTGTGGAGTTAGGAGCCAGTGTCAACCCAGGGAGAGACTCTGTCCTAGTGCTTGCCCTGCAATGCTTCGCCCCCCATCCCATCAATCACACCCTCATGAGGCGCCTGATCTCCTTCCTTCTGGAACACGGTGCAGATATCCACGGAACCAGCGTCCGGCTAAATACAAACGTGGTGAATGAAATAATCAAGAGTTTCCTCGACTACGAGCACGATCCGCCGACACAAGAATTACTCAAGGAATTGTTGAACGACCTGTTGGATCGAGGCTTGAATCTCACAGTTCCTGCGCAGGGATTGCCGTCACCATTGTTTCGCGTCTTATATCGTCGTGAAGCCAATGCCACGCCAGAATGGCTTTTCGACTTGCTCTGCGAGAACGGCGCGAGAATCCATGAGAACGAGGTGAGCACAGCCTTCCAGCGCTGGTGTGAGACACCACGACTATGGAGGACAAACAAATATGATGCGTGGTGGCAATATCAAGGGCAGGAGGGAGAAATGTTCAAAAAGTGGTGTGAGCACCCTTTCAACGCCTGGTGGTGGCAGCACTTCCATCACATTTCGCCCGCTGCGGCCACAATGGCTCATTCACAAGCGTGCTCGTATGGAGACCGACAACTTTACGACACAATTACACACCTGCCCTTTCCTGTACCATTGGATGACTTATTCCCCCCGTTTACAACGAGGTAGCCTTCAACTCCTTTAGTCATGATGCTGGAGCCTAGTTGTGCTACAGGAGTTTAGGACGACTTTGCTGCTACATGGTTTCTCGACTGTGGAGAAATCATTATTTACTCACGGTTCGTGTGTTCATTGAGGGGGAGGGGCTACTCAGCCGCAGTTTTGCTCTTGATGAGGGATCAGGTTGTGAACAGTAAACATGGCCTTGCGGAACAGTGATGGACAGGCTCCGGTCGAAATTGTATTGGATTCGGGCAGCATCAGGTATTGTAATTAGCAGTGCTTTTGGAAGGGAAGGTACGAAAGTCACTAATATGTAAAAAAAACATATATGTATCAACACGATGCTACAGTACTCAGATTGATAATGACAGGACCTGGGCTTGGTTAACGCTGAGTTTGACACCGCTTCAGCTCACGACGGGAATGCAATATTTAGATTCTAGTCGTGTACGGTAGGCGTGTGAATCGTGATCTCCCTCTGAGTCCTTGGGGAAGGCCAGCGATAATATGATATACAATGTCCTCCAATGTTCTCCTCTCTGTCCCCGGCTAACGACCTGAATTATCACGAATGGCCTCTGGGTAGCCGAAATTCTCTGCTCAGGCCCCGGTGCTCTCACCCCTGCGCCCTGGTCCTTCTCCTGTGACTCGCACACCAGATGCGCGGAGTGGTCTCGAATGTCCCAGCGTACGCCGAATGAGTTGCCAACTCTGACAAGAGGTAGGCAACTCTGAGGGAGCCGACAACTCCAGGGAAGCTAGCCATCTCCAATAATGCCTAAATAAAGGAGTCAGCGGCCTCGAAGGACGTTTCTTCAGGGGCGCCAATAACTCTGGAAGAGAGAGCCACCTCAAGGATCTCGGGGAGTCGGGGTGCATTGCCTCCAGGCCGGTGGTATGTGCATGACCGTGGTCCGTATGATAATACGAAACAACTCCGACACAATGATGTTTTCGCTACTGATTTTAAGAGCAGAAAGGCCGGTTGCAATTTGCCCCCAATGAACTCAAAATGACCGGTGCCATGTTCAAGACCCGAATACTCACTGGACCCTCAGGCCAGTCCCTGCACCTTTTCCCCGGAGTGTTGTTATTTCTACAACCCGATAATTCTATTCATACCACCTACTCAGAATTTAATTGTGAATTTCACATGGTCAGGAAATATTTTAAGGGTTAGGGGGGTTAGAGTTAGTGGTTAGTGGTTAGAATTAGGTGTTCAGGTTAGGATTAGGTGGTGGGTGGTATGCATAGAATGATCCAGATCGGGTGGTAGAAATACCAATCCTCTTTCCACGGACCACCTTAATTTCCAAAAACTTCAAAAGTGACGCTAAGTGCTTCTTCCCATCCTTGCCGCTATCCGAATCAAACAAGACTTCACGCGGAGCTTTTCCATACCCATTCCGCGAGGTCACGTCGACACCCTTATCTCTCAAGTGCACAATATCCTGGATCGCGTCATCGGCTGAGTAGCCTCTTCTATCAATGAATACACGGACCGTGAGGTGAACCATGTTCTCTCTCTCGAAAGAGCTTGTAGCAACGAAGTCGTCTTCAAACTCGCGTAACACAACTTGCCTCCAGCTCCATGGCTGCAGGGAGTAAAAGGCTTCCTGGACCAATAACTCGTCCAATGGCACAGGAAGTGGCAGGTGTGTGAGTATGTCGTAGAGTTGTCGGTCTCCATACGAGAACGCTTGTCTGCAAGCCATTCTAACCGCAATGCGCGAGATGTGCTTAACGTGCTGCCACCACCAGGCGTTATAAGGGTGCTCACACCACTTTTGGAAGATTTCGGCCTCCTGCCCTTTATGTTGCCACCACGCATCGTAGCTATTCGTCCTCCACAGCCGCGGTATCTCACACCAGTGAACGAAGGCTGTGTTGAACTCGTCTTCACGGATCATCACCCCGTTCTCGCATAGCATGTCGAAAAGCCATTCTGGATCGGCTTTACGATGATGTAAGATGTGGTACAATGGCGATGGCCATCCCAACGCCGTCGTTGCGAGATTCAAGCCTCTATCAATCAAGTCGCTCAACAACTCCTTGAGTAACTCTTGCGTCTCAGGATCTTGATCTCGATGGGAAATGAAAGAGTGGATTATTCGTAACACCACGCCTCTATCGTGCCAGTCGCGGGTTTCGTGGATATTTGCATGGTGTTCCAGGAGGAAGTAGATTAGATGCCTCATGCCCGGGCGCTTGGAAGCACGGAGGGCGTATGGCCGCAAGGCATGCAATAGCACAGAGTCTCCTTCTGGATTTACACTGGCTCCCAACTCAACGAATTTTCGAAAACATATTGTGCGCTCGTCAAACGTTCCTGGACCCGAATCTTCAACGAATGCGAGTCGTTTCATGCCGACGGTCAGAGGCGTGCTTGAACAACCATCTCTTGCCTCTTTATCTGCCCCGTACTCTACCGCCAGCTCCATAGCTTGAGTACAGCCGACCTTGAGGGCGACGTGGAGTGGTGTGAGTGCATCTCTTCGTGGACAGGGCTCATCAATATATTCACGAAACTCATGAAAAAGACATTACCACTTGCGATAATCCGTGGTCGGGTCAGCAGCCGCGAAATGCAAGATAGATATGGCTTTGGGGCCAGTCAAGGTGTCGACGAGCGTGGCTTCACGGCCGGCTCCGTTCGCGATAAGCAGCTTACACATGTCAAATATGACTTGAGCTGATCACATTTCCTTTACGTACATGAAAGGCCTTGACATAAATTGCATTATGGGTGCTGCCAAGTTCCGATCAGGAAGCCCACGTACATCTCTCATCTGCTTGTAGTGCAGACACTAGTCGCAATCTTTCTCCCTGAAACGCATCAAAAGCTTTTGCGCCTTTCAATACGCCTCGTCCGTTTTAGAAGCGCGTGGCGACTGCTGCTCCCTGGCAAGCGGCGAGACAGGCAGGGAGTAGGGCAGCAAGGAACGTTGTATTCAAGTTCCATCGTCAATGGTCATCAAATGCCATCTCGTAACCTCGCTTGAGGCCCGAATCTGGGCCCGGAGGCCAATTCATTGTGCACCTAGCCCTCAAATAGCGTCACTATTAACTAATTCCGAAAGGTCATCCTTACAGCTACCCAGTTCCAATAACAGTTCCATTGGAGTCTGTCCATTAACGTTCGACGAGGTCGGGTCCACACCCTTATCCCTCAAGTGGGAAATATCCAGGATCGCGTCTGCGGCTGAGTAGGAGCTTTCAGCAACGTACTTACGGACCGTGAGATGAATCATGTTTTCTTCGCGCTCGTCAGACCATGTAGTGAGAAAATCGGTTTCAAAATCGTAACGCATTACTAGTCTCCAGCTCCAAAGCTGCTGCGCTTCGAAAGCTTGGCCGACTAAGAAGCCGTACATGACACGTGCTGCAGAAAGGTGCAGGTGTGTAAGTATATCGTAGAGTTGCCGGCTTTCTTTCAACGCTATTCCGTAAGCCAGTGCGACCTGGAAGGGCGATATCTGCTTGACATGCTGCCACCACCAGGCGTTATAAGGATGCTCACACCACTTTTGGAAGATTTCGTCTTTCTGCCCTCGATATGTCCACCACGCATCATATTCATTCGTCTCCCACAGTCGCGAGGTCTCATACCAGAGACGGAAGGCTCTATCCACCTCGTGTTCATGGATCGTCGCGCCCTTCTCGCAGAGCAAGTCGACGAGCCATTCTGGCTTGGCGTTTCCTTCATCTAAGACGCGGTACAATGGTGAGGGCAATCTCGGATCCAGTATTGTGAGATTCAAGCCTCTATCGAGCAAGTCGCCCAACAACTGCTGGAGCAATTCTACTGCTCGAGGATTGTCACGATTCTTGAAAATTCCCTCGATGATTTCGTTGACCACGTTTGTTTTAGGCTTGAGAAGGGGTCTGTGCATATCTGCATGGTGATCCAGGAGGGAGTAGATCAGGTGTCTGATGATCGGGTGGTCGACGGGGTTGGCGGCGTAAAACTTCACGGCAAGCACTAGCACAGAGTCTCCTTCTGGATTGACATTGCCTCCCAACTCCACAAATTTCCGAAGACACGTCGTTTGCTCTTCCGCCTTTGTATGCTGTGAGAGTCTTCGAATGCCCATAGACAGAGGTGTATGTAAGGCACGTTTAAATCGTGCTTTTGCCTCCTTGTCTGCCCCAGCCTCCACCGCAATCTGCATGCCTTGGGTGCAGCCGCTCATCAGAGCAACGTGAAGTGGTGTGAGTCTTTCTCTCCGTGGGCAGGGCTCATCGATGTAATCGCGAAAGCTGTCAAAAAGAAATTGCCACTGTCGATAATCCGTGGTCGGGTCGGCAGCCGCGAAATGCAGGATTGAAAAGACTTTAGGGTCATCGTCGGACTCGTCGATTGAGGCTTCACGACCGACTCCATGCTTGATAAGAAGCTTGCACATGTTGGTGTCGCTCTGTAAGAAAGCCAGGAAAATAGGATACACCAGGTGGAAAGGGCAAAAGTGTAAGTCGAGGACGCGCTCGAAGTAGCTGAATTTTTGCTTCAGTTTCTTTGAGCCCATTGCAGTCCAGAGCGTTTGTGAGCAAGGGGTTGTGAGACTTGCTTTCATGTCCAGTAGCGTTTCCGTGAGGCGTAAATTCCCCAGTATGACGGCAAAATGCAAGGCAGTCGACTTTCCGTACAAATCCCTGTACAACATGGCATATACGCCCGTGTGTGGTATATCCCGACCGTAGGTATCGTCGATCTGGCCTCCCCACCGACGAGAAATCTCCAGCGTTCTGAGCGCGGAGTCAGTCGTTTGCTCGTCGACTGCATGGGCAGCCATCCATTTGATTGCGAACGAGTTGTACTCCCTGGAATCACGTTTGTAGAGCTCCTCATTGGCGACCTCGTACCAAGCTCGGCAACTCTGGCCTAGGTGAGAAAGCGACTCCTGTGTACAGATGTGAGATATGATTTGCATCTTCGTCTCTGGTGGGAGAAGGGCCATAAGGCACCTCGACTCGTCGGCTTCCCGCTGCCGGGTCATCAGACGTGCCTCAAAAGCAGCTGAATCCATGTCAGCGAGAACTGATCGACTTTTCGCTGGCTTTCTGGTGAGGTTTGTCGTAGAAGATGCCGGACGTAGGAGACTGGAGACCAAAATCACGCTGTCGCAGGGAGTCACTCGGCTCGGTGCTCGAAGTTTCGTGTCTAGAAACGCGGTCGCCTCAGATAGTCTAGATACTACTCCGTAGGCATTAGACCTATGTTCCACGAGTGTTCATAACAAATAAAACTTGGTCGCCTCATAAAGCAAATGATGTAAAGCAGCAAGGTTTCAAGTTCAACGTCCATATGCATCGCAGGCACATTAAGTACCTAGGTTTTACTAGGTACATAGTAGGTACCGCCTGCGGGGCTTCTAGCAGGTAGGTACCTACCTCTAGGTACTGTAGTGCACAAGTCTCAAATCTACAGAAAACGGGGCTCATCTTGTTGGTCAGGTGTCCGGATCAATCACCCTTGCATACAAGCTCGTCTTGTCTCGGTTGCCTACCTAGTCAGCCAATCATCGTTCACTCTAGCTGAGTGTTGGACGCAGAGTTTTATCTCTTATGAACCAGATGGTTCCCAAGATCATTTTTAGATACGCTCCTCGTTCTTTCTGGTCGAGTCCTACTCTGTTTCCTGCGGGATCTATCGTCTTTTCGGTCTACATACTACTCAGACCTCTTTTTGTTGCGTAGCACAGCTCCTGCGGGTGTCTGGCCTACGTTCTCCGCTCTCTGTCTTCCCCATTATTTCTGGCGACCGCGCCAGGAGAAGATAAACGATTCGCTTTCTTAAGCGATACTCGAATCAAGAGATTCTTTATCAGTTTTCGTGGACCACACGCTCGTGGTCTTTTCATCATCGTTTCTTGATCACATACTCGTGATCTCCCAGTCCTTTTTTGTCACACACTCGTGATCTTCTCATCAGCTTCTTTTTTCGACCACACACTCGTGGCTTTCCTCAGTCTTTGGATCACACACTCGTGGCTTTCGTCAGTCTTAGATCACACACTCGTGGCTTTCGTCAGTCTTAGATCACCACTCGGGATCTCTCCTCTTCGTCGTTTCCTTGGATCACTCAGCTGTGGTCTCGTCATCCATGTCGGCTACCACTCTCGACAACCGCCATCATGCTGGAACCGTTTTACCACCCCCAGTCCGTCCCTTCGTTTGATGGCAGCGGAGATCTTAAAAGCTGGTCCAGGAGACTCATACGGGACTATCGCCATGCCAATGGAAACAAAGACCCTCATCCGAGCAGCATGATCCAGGCCCTGGACAATGCTATCGTTGGAGATGCCGCAACGTTCGTTGGAAGCAACCCTCTCCTGTCCCAGATCGTCGAACAGGCGGATGCCTTCACCGCCACCGCGGAGGATTCGGCCCTCTTTCGGTGCACCCTCCAAGACCACTATGGCGTCAAGTCAGAGGTCGCAGCCGTACACGGAGAAGGGTCTGCGTTTCCATTGGCATGGCGATAGTCCCGTATGAGTCTCCTGGACCAGCTTTTAAGTTGCGGCATCTCCAACGATAGCATTGTCCAGGGCCTGGATCATGCTGCTCGGATGAGAGTCTTTGTTTCCATTGGCATGGCGATAGTCTCGGGTAAGTTTCTTAAGCCAGCCTCCGATATCTCCAGTGCCGTTGAACGAGGGGACGGACTGGGGGTGGTTAAATGGTTCCAGCATGACGGCGGTTGTCGAGAGTGGTAGCCGACATGGATGACGAGACCACAGCTGAGTGATCCAAGGAAACGACGAAGAGGAGAGATCCCGATTGGTGATCTAAGACTGACGAAAGCCACGAGTGTGTGGTCGAAAAAAAAGAAGCTGATGAAAAGGCCACGAGTGTGTGAACCAAAGACTGAGAGGTGACCACGAGCTGTGTGGTCCACTGGTCAAAGAAACTGAGAAAAGACCACGAGTGTGTGATCTGACGAAATGATGAAGATCACGAGTATGTGATCAAAAAGACTGGGAGATCACGAGTATGTGATCAAGAAACGATGATGAAAAGGCCACGAGCGTGTGGTCCGCGAAAACTGATGTAGAATCTCTTCGATTCCAGGATCGCTTAAGAAAGCGAATCGTTTATCTTCTCCTGGCGCGGTCGCCAGAAATAATGATGAGGATGACATTCCCCTTCCTCAGCCCGTTCCTTTCGTGAGAGAGGAGGCCATACACAAGAACGCTCGGATGCTCAATGAGATCTGGGGACGCCAAGGCCTTGGGCCCGTCGACTGGAAAGCCTTGGCCAGCCGAATTTCCGTGCCAATCACGCTCATGGAACTGTGGCAGATTAGCCCAGAGCTGTCCAAGCAATTCCGAAAGATTTCCTCCCGCTCACCACTTTCATTACCGCCACTGGCCATGAGGGCATCTATGCTCGATGGGTCATCGAACTCCGACTTCTGAACGTTGAGATCTGTTTTATCCCAGGGAAGCGGAATGCCGCTGCTGATGGGCTGTCCCGCACTATTTTCTCCTCGGATGATTGCAAGGATGATTTGACTGAGTTTGGGTCGCGAGAGCCCGCGTCGGATCAGTGGATTTGGAAGGATGGCGCTGGAGGATACGAGGAGATGTTGCAGAAGTTGAGAGTTGCTGAGGAGAAGAAGAAAGCGATGAGCGCAGATGCGAAGTTGATTCAGTTTGTGAGACGGCTGGAGATAGTGCCGGGGCCACCTACGTCTGATGATGATTTTTCTGGTTTTGGGTTGCATGAGCCAGCGTCTGACCAGTGGATTTGGAAGGATGGAGCTGGAGGCTATGAGGAGACGTTGCAGAAGATGAGGGTTGCTGATGAGGAGATGGGTGAAGAAGAGGGGATGGTTCAGTTCGTTAGGTGCTTGGGGGTGTCTCCTGGACCAGCCTCGTCTTGGGAAAAGTTTGCTGCTGATCCATGGTATGGGGAAGTCACGAAGTTTTTGGCAACAAACCAGTGTGGTGATGGGCCATTCGACCGTCATGCCGTTCAGCGGATGGTGACGAAGGCCAAGCGATACGAGTTGAGAGACGGAGTTGTCTGGTTTCGGGGTCGACACGGCAAGCAGCGGTGCTTGGTGAGAGGAGATATCGGAGGAGCCCTACGCGAAGCTCACGACGAGGATGGCCATTTCGGCGTGGATGTGACTCGGCGCAAGTTGTCGAAGAGTGTCTTTTGGCCCAAGATGGGGTCGGATGTCGTCAACTCGAAAAATCCTGGATTGCCTCTGCGGCCGAGTAGTCCGGCACAATTGTGTAAAAACGGACAGCGGGGTGCAAAATACCATCTCCGCCGAAGAGAGTCGATTCCAAGAAGTCGTCCTCAAATTCGCGTGCAAGAGTGATCCTCTTGCTCCATTTCTTCCTGGAGGCAAAGGCAGCTTCGACCAACATTTCCGAACGTGGTGCAGCCAGGGGTATTCTCTCAAGCATGTCGTAGAGTACGGATGTTTCTTGAGAGAATGCTCTCACGTAGGCCGTGGAGACCGCAATTTGCGGAATCGACTCGATGTGTGGCCACCAAGCAGCTTCCGTCGCCGGCCACAGTCGGGTCTCACACCAGCCAAAAAAGAAATATCCCGCCTCTTCCACGTGAATTGTTGCTTGCATTTCGGTCAGGAAGGCGAAGAGCCATTTTGACTGTGCGTCTTCACGATTGGACATGCCAAGATACAATGGTGATGGCAGCCAGAAGGCGGGTTCTGCAAATAAAAAGCCCATCTCTACAAAGTCGAGTAGCAACTGCCAGAGTGAATCTGCCTTCTGGTTGCCATCACCATTGCATCTCGTCATGTCCAATCGTGAAGACACACAGCACAGTCCGAATGGCTCTTTGCCCTCCTGACCGAAATGCAGGCGACTATTCACGCAGAAGAGGCGGGTGACTTTTTTCTCGGCTGGTGTGAGACCCGACCGTGCCAGGCGACCGAAGCTGCTTGGTGGCAACACATCGAGTCGATTACGGACGTCACGGTCTCAGCGGCTTACGCGATAGCATTCTCTCAGGACACATGCGAACTCTACAACATGCTTGTGAGAATGCCCCTGGCTGCACCACGTTCGGACTCGTTGGTCGAAGCTGCCTTTGCCTCCAAGAAGAAATGGAGTTAGAGGATCACTCTTGTCGTAAGTTGTAACATGTCATGACCTTATCCGTCGGTCACAGACTCCCTTATCAATCACCATGCTCTACGGCTTACTCGCGGCTTGAGCCCACCGTCATACGTATTACGGTTCTCTCGATCTGTTGCCATCTGCCATCGACGGTTGAAAGCACCTATCAGCAAGCCCAACTTCTCCCCTCAATCCGAGTCATTTTCACTCAGCCCTCCGAGTCAGACCAGAGCAATCAGCTTTCCAGACACGATGTTTGTTCCGTGGCAGCAACTTTACATGTCGTTATCCGACGTCGTCACTGATCACTTGTACAGCACATGATTTGTGGCCAAGTGGCAAGACTTGTGAACCAATCTTTACACAGAGCCAAAGGGATTCTATTTACTGCCATTACTTAGACAGGAGGACATCTCTTGTCTAGCGTTGATGTCACATCTAATCCCAATCCCAAACACAGGGACAAAGAACGGCTGCGAAGCTGCGAAGCATAAGAAGTCCACTTTATCTACAGTTCATCTGGTCCAGAAACCCCATTTCTAGGCCCACCGCCCAAACGTGCAACAAAGGACAGCACGGTGAAGCCTGAAGGAAAAGTAGCATCAACGCTGTGCAGTCCTCTGGTGCCTGTAAGCTAAATCAAGCGCTGGCATGACCTCAGATCCAATCCAAGCTCAAACTGTGGAACGTCCCAGACTTCCAAAGCAAACCGAAGTCTACTTTCAAAAACAAAAGCTGCATTATCATGGTGGTTTCGCTTTTTAACGTGAAAACAGAAGCTTCAATCGCTCGTCATGACTTCGAGTCATCATATCGTATATATATATATATATCATGGACTTACAGGATCGTACGTGTGTGTCGTCAGTCCGCAGAAAAACTGTGAGGTCAGAAGGCCGAAAATGGTGGAAGTCCGGACAAAGATCAGGCCGGAGTCCAACAGCTGACAGGTAAGAGAATACAAGAGGACACGATCGATTAGACTGAGATGCAATTATAGACCAAGAATCAATTCACTATCCTCACGACACTGGACAGGAACTAAGTCCTAAAACATGACAAAAACCTAACTCCCCCCCTTTCCCTCTTTTTCTCTCCTCAGTGAGCCCCCTTAACTCTTTTAACCAAATGCCCAACCTGGTCTTCCTTGTGTTGAACTTCGGATGTCTCGGGTGATCTCTCCAGATCATGACAAACCCCCAACTTTCCCCTTCTCCTTCTTTTTCTTTCCTCTGTGGACTCCCTGAGTCTCTCATCGCTTTTAACCAAATGCCTAAACTGATCTTCCTTGTGTTGAACTTGGAATGTCTCAGGCAATCTCTCCAGATGCCTCGGTACCTGACCAGTGACAGAATGGCGGAGTACGGAGCAAAGGACCGACAGTTCTGGCAAAGCGCTGTTCACCCGCGACCTCGCTGAAAGACGCACTCACTTGTGAGCGGACCTGCAGGTCCTTTTCCATTCACAGCAGTGTCTCCAAATAGGCGACTAACTCAGGCAAGTCCTGCTTGAGAGTTGGGCCCACCGAGAGTAAGAATTGCAGTGGGTTGTGTCGATTCCAATTCTGCAAGGCGATGTTCGCACCCCTTGCCACCAATGTCGAAATATCCTGGATTGCCTCTGCGGCCGAGTAGTCGGGTGAAACTAAGTAAAAACGGACAGTAAGGTGCAAAATACCATCTCCGTTAAAGTTGAACGATGCCAAGAAGTCGTCCTCAAATTCTCGTGCAAGAGTGACCCTCCAGCTCCATTTCATCCTGGAGGCAAAGGCAGCTTCGACCAACATTTCCGAACGTGGTGCAGCCAGGGGCGTTCTCACAAGCATGTCGTAGAGTTCAGGTGTGCCTAGAGAAAATGCTCTCACGTAAGCCGTTGAGACCACGACTTGCGGAATCGACTCGATGTGTGGCCACCAAGCAGCTTCCGTCGCCGGCCACAGTCGGGTCTCACACCAGCCAAAAAAGAAATTTACCGCCTCTTCCACGTGAATTTTTGCTTGCACTTCGGTCAGGAAGGCGAAGAGCCATTCTGCCTGTGGGTGTCTGCGTCCATGCATAACAAGGAATAACGGTGATGGTAGCCACAACGCAGGTTGTGCGAACATCAAGCCCTGGTTGGCAAAGTCAAGTAGCAACTGCCTGACCATCATGAGTCCTGGATGGTTTTCCTCCATGGGTAGCATAGCCAGGATAAGTTCGTTGGCAACGTTAGAATTCTCCCAGCGGGTTCCTTCTTCGAGAGTTGCTTGGCGATGTGGAACACCCGGAACGACGTTACCCTCGCCTTGAAGATCGCCATTTTCCGGCGAAAGGGCGCGGCCGTCTGATGGATTGAGGTCGCCACCCAAGTCCACAAAACTCCGAAGACACATTATGTGCTCTTCAAATGTCTCCGCATCTTGAGCTAGGCGTGAGAGTTCTCGGACGCCCACAACCAGAGGCGTCTCTTCATAAATATTTCTTGCCTCCTTTTTCGCCCCGGTATTCACCGCAAGCTGCATGGCTCGAGTGCTGCCACTTTTCAGGGCGACGTGAAGTGGTGTGACATACTCATCTGTACATGCTGAATTGATATGTTGGCTAAACCTGTCGAAAAGCAGCTGCAACAGGCCAATATCCGCGTCTCTGTCAGCAGCTGCAAAGTGCAGGATTGAAATCTGGACCAAGTCGAAGGACTGGACATCAAGCACGGCTGCAGGGCCGGCTGCAGGGCCGGCGTCACCTTCGTCAAACACGGCTTCAGGACCGGCTCCAGCTTTAAGAAGAAGCTCGAGCATGTCGCGGTCTTCCTTTAGGAAGGCCACGAAGATAGAGAACATCGCGGCGGATCTAAGATTGGTCATTTTCATTTTCTGCCGGTAGTGCTCGAGTTTTTGCCGAATCCCCTCGTCTGCGAAAGATGTGACGACTATGCCTTTGCTGGACCATCTTGGAAAGGCTCCCTCGTCCAGTAGCTTTTTGGCGAGGCGCACGTTACTATTCCAGACGGCCCAATGTAGGGCAGTTGCCGCGTAGTACAAAGCCCAGATTTCAGGCACTTGGATAGAAGGACGCTTGGTTGTGTTAAGGTCGAAATAGGACTGAGTCTTCGACTGACCATACTCCTTCGAATATGCCAACGTTTGGATCGCGAGGTCGGTTGTGTGTTCGTCTGTTGCACGGAAAGCCATACGTTTGATCGCGCGCGAGTGGTGGTCCACGGCGTCCCTGCGATACATTGCCCTTAGAGCTGATAAGTGCCAATCTCGGCAAGTCTGGCCCAGATGAAGTATCTCCGGTAGATCGAGGTAGGACAGGATCGTGTCCTTCATCTCTGGTGGGAGAACAACCATGTTGGCGATGACAAGCCGGTTTTCTTACTCGCTGGCTTTCTGGTCAAATTCGGTCGTCGACCTATAGATTTTGTGGATCGCCTTGTGACAGCGAACTTGCTCGGCGCGGTACTCGAGGTTTATGTGTCGAAACGACGCGGGCGTCTGTTGAAATTGAGTAGTGAAGAGAAGCAGAAACAAATAAGAGCTGGCCACAGTGTCTTTTCTGCGCTTGTAGTGATGAGTAGGACAAGTTTGCGGATAGCCTTCCATGAGAAGGGACGCTTTTATAATTGGAGATGGGAAGGACGTTTGGGAAGTGAACATGCTTGCCAAAGTCGTAGATTTCAGGTTCATTGTGTTCAGATTCTTGAGCACCATGTTCACATTCCTTAGTGCCGCGTTGAACTTCGCTGTCTTTGAGTTTCTTGTCATTGTGTTCAACGATGGAGGGGGCTGTCAGGTGGTAAGGAACAGAGGCTGGCGGTTCTATGTCTTGCCATGACGATGACAGGGTTGTTATTCTCGTTCCTTTCCTGCTCTTATCCCTTACCCATGTCTTCGAGTGTTCATCCAGAACACACATGTCTTCCGCTCACAACCTGAAAGACAAGTGAAGACTGAGTGACCAGAATGGCTCCATCTGGCAAGGTTGTTGATTAAGCTCAGCAGGCCCTGGGGAGCAAAACTAAGAACTTGACCGAGGACTCCACAACTAATCATAGTAATGAGTCTGGTTCGGTATTCAATGAAGCCTGTTCGACTATGCTTTCCGTCTTCAACATAGAGTTACAGCCCACACATTAGCCCAGAAGTCGGCTCAGGGACCCAATGATCGGCACCCCGGGAGTGAGCCGAAGCGCGAAGGTGTCTGAGCAGCGTGATTATATGGGCACCTTCCTTTGTCTTTGATACTGACCAGTGACACGAGCTAATTTCTGGCTTTCTGAATGACAATGAAAAGCGGCATAGCCGCTTGGGCCATACATAGCTGGGGCAACGCCCTGCTGTGTTGCAGCGTCGACCTTTGATCAATCGCCCGACATGCTTCGAAGTTCGGCGTGATCCGCTCTTGAACAAGGCTCTGCCTAAAAGATTCGTAGCATCATACTTGCACGTCGATGTGCCGAGATTCGCACTTTCATCGGCGCTTTCTTGCCGGACGAGAATAGTCTGCACCCATCATTTTCGAGCAGTCGGCTTCCACGGGTAAAATCGTCGGCTGGGCTTTCTCGTTGCGAACGCTGTTCTCACCTATCCTATTCCATTTCTGTAGCGTATTATTGTAATACATACCCATGGGCCATGATACAGCAGCATTAAAATATTTCACATGTCGTGCACTATGCTGCATCGCCTGTTCTGGTTGAGGTTGCTCTGCTGTGGTCATCATCTTCGCTGAGGCATTCTACCAGGGTCACTCAGTCTTGTCTCGTTTTCCTTTGTCTTCCGTTGAACAAGCGTTCCCAGGTTCGCACAACCTTACATGGTATCATGCAATCGCACATGTTTTCTCGCGATGCCACCATCAGACCTTTGCTCTCAGTTATGCCAGGATGATGGCGCACATGTGAGGAGTATGTACTAGGTGTGTAGCAACTCCGAGAATGAGCTTGTCTTTCTTGACGCCGTGTGGCGTCTCGGCATAGCGGCCGCGATCAAGACCATGGCAGTGTTGTCTTGTTCAATTCAAAGATTGTTTGTTCATGGACCTCTAGCTGGCCAAGTCGCTAGTGATTGATGCTCATTGGACCACCTCCTCCGCGGTTAGCTTATGTAATCAACGTGCCAGTCGGCTACATATGTACATACATACCTACGTCGATTCTTTGTACAACATTTGCTATCTTCAACTCCGCATGTTTTGCTACATTAGGTACATCAAAGAAGGCCATCTCTTCCCCAGATTTTCGCGATCCAGTCGAGGAGACAGGAAGTTGGCCTAACTCGAGTCGAATACAGAGTCAAGTGCTCTTTCATTTCTACATAGGCCTTTCAAGTTCCGAGACCATTCGAGGAGACACGCTCCTTGTGCACGTTATCAAGAGCATGGCTCCCAAGCGGCGTGTAGGTGTTTTAACTTGTCATATGTACATAACAGCGAGTGGATCGTCGCCTATGTTCAAAGCGGCTATGCCAGTTGGCGCCGTCAATGCCACGCAGCCTTTCAATAATTGTCCGAGCTTGACGACAAAGGCACGGATCAGTAAGCTTTGGCATTTGCCAGTGCCGCCTCGTTGCCCATCAACCTGCATGAGTATCAGATCAGGAGAGCGCGTCGGTGCCCGATGACCGTTAATAAGTTGTTAACAGACTCAATATGGCCGACGAAATTCTGATACAGGCGTCGATGTGGCGGGTTCAAGCTTCCCCCAGGATCTTCATCGTGTTTCGAAGCCACGTCGGGACCAATGCCTGCTTTTGCCGCGGCCACCAAAGCAGCTTCTCTCTCACCATATATTTAAGATGGCCTTTACCGTGTATGTCGACGAGCTCAGGCCGCCAAAGTCACATTGATGATTGGAGGTCGAGGTCTCGATTGCCAGCTGTCTCAGCTTCCTGCTGACGATTCACGAAGCTGGTCCGCGAGACCGATACCAATAGCTTCACCAAACGTCAGCGGGTACTCCTCCGGCTCTACCTCCGTGTTGTTCAAGTTCCCGGAGTCATTTGTATTTAGTATGTCCATGGCGGGGATGACCAATCTGCATTGATCATATTCGCGGTAGTTGCCGGCCCTGAACCACTGCAGCAAATATGCCTCAGACCACGGCCTGTGCTCTCCGTCAGGACTGCCGACTCCCGAGTGCGCCATTCGCGTGCTCGTCGGCGAAAGCCTGAAGATAATGAACATTGAACAGTGAGTGCGGCTTGTTCATCTTCGAGATGTGACGACCAGGGTCGTTGCACTGCACTAGGTATATATCCCGCAATAAGCCGGTTGTCTACCAGCTTAGTGTTCTGGCCTTTTGGGCTGGACCCGGCGGGTTGGTCAATGGTAGGGATCTCCAATTCTCATACAAGACAGCCCTAGCATGATCCTGCATATCCTCTTCGCCTCCGTACAGAGGGTATTTACTAGTACCACAGTATACGATTCTTTGAACAAGGCCGTATGTGCATGTGGCCGACCAGTACACAGACCGAAGGAAGCGCAGATACGTCATCTCCCCCATTGCGTTTGGCCGGTTGAGGTACTTGGAGTACCGACTGCGGCATTGCCCTTCTTGAAGAAGAAGCTGCTTTGATTCGCAGCCTGCGTGCGCATGAACATATTGCAACACGCGTAACGCCAAATAGTGACCGGGCAAAGCGACCATGAGATCTTCGAATCATACAACGCTGTGCAGCCCTCTGATGCCTGCAAGATTAAACCAGCGCTGGCATCATTTATTCAAGTTCAATCTGTGATCCCCCAGACTTCCAATTCAAACCGGAACCCACTTCCAAAACAAGCGCTGTGTTATGGTAATGCTTACTTTCGGATTATAATGAAGAACCTCGAATCGCTCCGATAAACTTGAAAACGTGATGTCATACGTGTTTCATAAACTCATCGAATCGTACGTGTTCCCATCAGCCCACCAACTCGCTCGAACTCTCACCCATGAGCGGACCTGTAGGTCCTTTGTCATCTACGCCTGTATCTCCAAAAAAGCTACCAATTCCGGCAAGTCCCTCTTATTGCTAAGCGAAGCCGCTGGCAGCTACAGTGGATTTATCCAAGGTCATTCTGCGAGCCAACATCCGCACCCCCTGACACGTGACCAACCTCAAAATGTCCTGGACAGCCTCTGCGGCCGGGCGGTCAGGTACAGTTGTAGAAATAGACCGTGCGGTGCAGGACATCGTCCCCGTTGAAGAGAGCAGATTTGAAGAAGTTGTCTTCAAATTTTCGGGCAAAAGTAGTCCATCAGCACCATTCCTTTCGGAGGTCGCAGGCAGCTTTGACCAATGGAAACGAATCTGACGCAGCGAGGCGTGTTCATAAAAATATCGTGGAGATTAGAGGTCTCATGAGAGAATGCTGTCCTGTGAGCCTTTAAGACCGTGGGTTGCGAAAGTTTGCTCGACATGTCGCCGCCAAGCAGGTTGGTTCGCCTTCCACAGCGGCGGGGACTCACACCAGTTACAGAGAGAAATCGGCCGCCTCGTCTGCGTGAAAAGTCGCCCCTACTTCGGTCAGGAACGCGAAGAGCCATTCTGACTGCGCGGCTTCACTGTTGGACATGATGAGGTGCATTGGTGATGGTAGCCAGAGCGCAGGATCTGCAAATATCAAGCCCTTGTCGACAAAATCGAGTAGTAACTGCTTGAGTATCTTGAGTCCTGGATGTTTGTCTTTCATGGGCAAGATAGCCAGGACAAGTTCGTTGGCAACGTTGGAATTATCAGACCAGCGGAAAAAGGTCCTAAAGGACCTGTTATCTGCTTGGCGTGGGCGACGACGAACGGCGTTGTCCCCGGCGTCAAGATGGCCAGGTACCGACAAAGAGCCGTCTGCCGGATTGAGGTTGCCACCCAAGTCCACAAATTTCCGAAGACATCTCGTGTGCTCTTTAAACACCGTCGCATCCGCAGGCAGATCTCGGAGTTGTTGGACGCCCATGACCAGAGGCGTCAGCAAGTAAGCATTTCTCGCCTCCTTATCCGCCCCGGTCTTCACCGCAATCTGCATGCCTCGAGTGTTGCCACTCATCAGGGCGACGTGGAGTGGTGTAAGATCCGCTATTGTACATGGTTGATTGATATGTTCGCGAAACCTGTCAAAGAGCCGTTCCAGCTGGCCGAAATCCGGGGCTAAGTCAGCAGCCGCAAAATGCAGGATTGAAATGGACTCCACGATGCCATAGTCGGACTGGCATTCGTATTCAGTCACGGCTTCGGGGCCGGCTCCATGATTGAGAAGAAGCTCGAACATGGTCGGTTCTCTCCGTATAAAGGCCAGGAATATTGGAAACACCTGGCCGACGTCAAACCCCACGAAGACGCGCTGGAAGTACATGAGTCTTGGCCAGGGCTGCTCTGGAATGTCCAATAGTGTGACTGAGCAGGGAATTCTAGGACTCGCTTCTTTTTCCAGTAGGGTTCGGGTGAGGCGCACGTTGCACATCCAGATGGCCCAATGTAGAGCAGTCGTCACTTTGTAAAGAGACCAGTCTTGCCCTCGCAGAGGACCAAGTTGGATTGCGTTAAGCTCGCCTCCAAACTGTTGAGAATGCGCCATCGTTCGGATCGCGAGGTCGGTTGTCTGCTCGTCGATTGCACGGGCAGCCATCCATTTGATCGCGTGCGAGTTGCGCTCCCTGGCGTCCCTGCGGTAAAGTCCCCGAATAGCCGATGGGTTCCAGATTCGGCAAGTCTGGCCCAGACGAAGGATATCCGGTAGATCGAGGTAGGACACGATCTCAGCCTTCATCTCTGGTGGGAGAAGAAGCGTTGGGTTGGATTTCATGCTGACGAGAAATGGTCGGGGTTTTTTTTCGTTGGCTGGCTGGTCAGATTCGGTCGTTGGATGCCGTCCTCTCGAACTTTGGGATCGCCCTGGCATAGCAAATCCACTCGCGTGGTATTCGATGTTTGCGTGGCGAAACGACGCGATCGTCTTGTAGAATTGGGTAGTGAGGAGAAGCAGAAAAGAACAAGAGCTGGCCACGGTGTCTTTGCGACTTACTTGATTCGCTTGCAATACTGTTAAGGAGATATTTGGGGACAGTCTTCCGTGAGTTGGATAATGAGGCTCACAAAAAGCCTGAGATAGCGGGGAGAATTGATTTTATACACGGGCATGGGGAGGGGTTCGACGTTCGGGTTCAAAGTCATCGAATTCAGTGTCATTGTGTTCAAATAACTTCAGAATCGTGTTCTCGTTCCCTGATATCGTGTTCAACTTCGTAGTCTTCAACTTGCTCGGCATCATGGAGAACGACGAACGAGGCTGTCAGGTAGCAAGTGACAAAGACGAGCGGTTCTTCTTGCCATGACGATGGCCGACCGGTTTGTTCTGCCGGCGTCGCCGAGTGTTCGTCCAAAAAAGTCATTCCTTTCGTGCACAAGCTGAATCACAAGTGACCAGAATAGCTCTATCTAGCAAGGATGTCGATTTCAATCAGCAGAGCAGCAAGACCGTGAACATGATCGAGGTGTTCAGGTCTGTTTGTAGAGACAGGCCAGAATTTGGAAATCCACAAACTCAGTTCGCGTAGTCTTTCCATCTTCAACATTAGTCACAGCCCATAAGTCGGCCCAGGGACTGAACGATGCGGCACCCCCGGCTTCAAAAAGTGAACTGAAGCGCGAACGTGTCTACTTAGCGGTATCGTGTGGTCGCCGTCCTCGGTCTTTGATGTAGACACCACTCCTGCCCTCTTGAGAAGTGGTTTGCCGCTCGAGTGACACTCGAGTGTTCCGCATGCTACGCCGCCTGTCGTGGTTGTGATGTGTTCTTCATCTTCCCTGAGCGACTCCACCAGGGTGACAGGGTCCCTCATTTTCGTCCATTTTGCTTGTCTGTTTCGTTGAGCAAGCTGTCCCGTGTTCGAACAATTGGGGCATCGTGCAATCGATTATCGCACATGTTCTCTTGCATTTCCACCATCACGCCCGTGCTCTGTCCTCCCAGAATGAAGTGCGTCTCGAAGATGATTGGCCAGCGACAAAGTCAGGTGCGCTAGAGGGTCCAAGGTCAGGTTGACTATGTATACCCTCCTTTCAAGGAGGAATTATACCAACCACATCCGTTACAGGTGCATCACGCCCAGGTCCCCATCTCGCGCGTACAACCCAAACCAGACACTGCCCGACCACAACGGGCACAACCTCAACGCGCAGAAGACCCTGAGATTGCCCTCTTTTCTGGGCAACCTCAGAGCTCAATGCCTCTATCCTCTGATGTATGACCCCCATCTCTTGATGTATCATTTTTACGATGTCCTTAACCGCTTGGGCAATACTTTCCACGACGACCATGACCAGTACCCCATTCCGGTTAGGGGTTAGCGGTTAATAGTTAGGGATTAGTGGTTAGGATTATATAGGTGTTAAGGTTAGGATTAGGTGAATTGGTCATGGTCGTCGTGGAAAACGACCTGGTCGCGTCTGCGTTGTCACCCTCCCTGCAGCCGTAGGGTTCGCTTCGTGGAAGATCTTCAATTTGTGAGACCAACGTTTCAATTTTTCCGCCTTGTACCATTCTAGGTATTCGTCCGCTCCCGTGATATTGTAGTTGGGATTACTGTTGGGTTATCAGGGTAGGTGTATCAAGACAAATAGATGCGCATCGTTATTAGGGGTGAGACAACTACCTCCAATTCTTTGTATTCGAATAAAGGTTACTTGTTGGCTCTCTAGTAATAGGAGAGAGGAGGAAGGGGGGAAAGAAATGCGTGGTCTTGGATCGCGGCGGCGGTAGGGTCAGCCGAAAACATTTTCTTGTCCAGAGGATCAACCGTCAACGGTGCGTTCTTCCCCGTGGTCTTCGGGTTTTCGATCATGAGGATTAGGAGGATCACCGCTAACTTCGTCAGCAGCAGGACTCTTGCTGACGGTAAGAATTTCGAGAATAGAGTCTGTCTGGCGTTTCTTCCTGATCGGAGGCTTGGCTGGACAGTGAACTTTTCTCCTTGGGGTCTCCGGATCTCCTTCCTTGAAGATCAAGGGGGTCGGGAATATCGGTGGGGGACTTGTCGACGGCGGGATCTCTATCGATGACAGCGTCGGAAAGACGTTTGCCCTTAAAGTCTTCAAATCTTCTTCTTCGAAGAGGATCATCATGGACCTCGTCAGCAGCAGGGTTCTTGCTGACGGTAAGGGCTATGGGGAGGGGGTCTGCTGAGCTATCCTTCTTATCTGGAGGCTCCGTTGCATGTGGTTCCCCATGATCTTGACCAACGAGTTCTTCGATCTCTCGTGAAGCCGTAAGGCCCACTTTGGACGTTATGGCAACAGACACATCGCGGTCGGCAGGACTCAGGAGGCTGGTCGACGGGATCGGTGGTGTGATGGCCTGGCTCCAGGAGCCAATCGCGGGTGTCTGCGCCGCCACCTGGGTGATGTGCCCAGTCCCGTTGCGCCAGATGACGACAAAAGAATACGCATTGTACAAGCTACCAGACCCTGTACAACTGACACCTACATTGCTAAGGATGGGCAAAGCCCAGGCCATCACAGGTGGACAGGTTTTCTTCGAAAGGGAGCACAAGTTCTGGTCGGGCGGAAGTGGATTTCTCTGACAGGTTCTCTTCTTTTTCTTCGAAAAGAGAAATAAATTCCTCTGACAGGTTCTCTGTTTTCCTCTTGTCGATCGGCAGAGGGTGGAGGGGGAGGTTGTGATCTTCGAGGTTCCTTGTCGTTGTGCGAACCGGGGAGGGTAGATCTTCGCGTCTGCTCTTGCTGTTCTTGGGGCGAGGGAGCATGATCGTTTTCTCAAGGAGTGGGAGGTTGTGGGTGTTGTTGCGGTTGATAGGAATTTTGGGCGTAGTATCCCTGAGGCCCTGAGTGGAATACAGTTGCCGCCATGATTCGTGTATTGGCGGATTGTATTGGTGGAACCGTGGATCTTGATGGCTTTGGAGGTAGGTCCGATGGAACTGTGGTGGTCTTCGGGGATCGTAGTATCCGTGGTGTGGCGACTGCCATTTGAGACTTTGCTGAGCATTCATAGAAGAGTATTCGTTGTGATATTGTGATTGATGCTCCGCGCTGCCGTGAAGACATCTCCGAACGGGTTGTTGTTGTTGTGTATATCTCCGAACGGGTAAGGGTGGTGTTGGGATAATCAGCGTAAGCAAATAAAGATCAATACATGCATTCGTAACCAAATATATTATCGTCGTGTCTGTTCTTGTTCATCATGCCTAAGCTGGAAAGTGATGCCAGAGGGGATACAAGAGGGGAAGCCCTTTATCCCACAATGTTGTGACGGCTACAGCCAATGAGCGCACCACATTGATGTATCCGATCATGTGACACTGTTCCCTTGGTCAGCGATTCCGACACGTGGACACCATGATGCTCCTGTGATACGTTATCGTTCGGTTTTGTCGACTCAGGCGTTCCCGTATGTCGCCAAACGTGATCGAAAGATAATCTGGCGGCCTGCACCGCGGTGGTGATCTTCCAACAGGCAATACTATAAGATCTCTTCGAAAGCCGGTCCATCACCACGAATACGCAGCTGTACCCGTTTTTTTTCCTTCAAGAATGTCGTGAAGTCCATAGTTAAATGCTGGTGAGGTCTCTCCGGCACCTCCAACGGCTGCAACAATCCCGGCGGTTTGTCTCTTGGTACTTGTGATCGGTGACAAGTTTGACAGTTCGCGATGTAGTGGGACACGTCGGTCTGCATCCTGGGCCATATTGGTCTTTAAGCCCCCTCTATCGTCTTGTTCCGGCCCAGGTGAGCTGTCGGTTTTTGCAGTTAGACTTCCGCGATCAGCCGGGTTAGCCGGGTTCGCAGGTTGTCCGCATCCGGCACCACCAGTCGGCTGCGGTAAGTCAGTTGCCCGTCTTCTGCATTCCATTCCTCCTCTCCGGCCTGTTTCCAACAGTCCACTGTCCGCCTTCGGGCTCTCTTTCCGAGAATTTGCTCTCAGGATATCTCGCACTAAGACTGCTCCCTGTGGGAGTCTCTGGGAGACGGTCCAACGCTCCGCTCTGCTACAGGTCATTGACTTGTCCCGCGGAGACAAATTTCTCCGGGCTCAACAGGATCTGTTCGCTCGCGATGGGCTGTCTGAATCTCCTTTTGGGTGTAAAGGTCCTCCGCTTTCCGGGACAACGCGTCGGCAGCTGGGATTTCCTTGCACGGTCGGAAGTCGGTCATGAATTTGTATGGTGAAAGCGTTTCGCTCCAGCGAGCTTGTCGAGCATTAAGCGTTTCTTCGTGGTGAAGTACTCTAGTCCATGATGGTCCGTCAAAACCTGTATGGGTTCCTCCGCCTGAAGACCCATCAATTCCGGTCTATAATCCTTGAAACAATTGGCAATGGCCACGATCGCATTTCTATCGAGCGCATTAAGACTTTCTTTCAGGTCGGCGACGAGCCCGATCGAAATCTCTCTCTGTACCACCACCTCCCGTGCGATTTCTCACCTGATCTCTCCGTACATCTTCTTCGTGGTGTCGTAGGTGCTGATGTCCCACGGGAGCGCGTCATCATCTCTCTTGACGACAACGGCCATGCGCGTTGTCAAATGCAGCCTCCTTGCAATCTCTTATTCCAAGTTTTCCTGGTTGGCCACCCAGGCGGTGCGCAGAAACTGCGAATGTGAAGATGTTCAAGGGCCTGAAGTAGGTCAAGTCGTTGACTCGTTCGTTAGTGATGCCATTCTCACTGGACCAAGGAGGTCGCGATTAGCTTACTGCTTAGTAATCAGCGTCGTCTGGGGCGAGGGGCCAGTACAAAATTTATGTCCTCTTGTGACCTTGTTGCACCTGCCATGTAAATCCTCCGGCAAGTTAAAACTTCATTCTTTGCCTTCTTTCGCATTTCATCTTTCGTCATTTCGTTTACAGTCTGGTCGCTCTCGATCTGCGGGCCGATCTTTGTATTTGAACGGCGCAGCCTTCGGTCACTTCCTCATCGTGCCAAACACCCCCCCTTGGGCCGTTGTATAAATTACGCGGTCGTCTATTCTCTTTATAGCGGAATCAAACTCTCAACATCATGGTTTTCAACACGGAGCGCGCATTCTTATACCATATGTATGTATATGTATTCATATATATATACTTGACCAACGCGTCTCACATAATCCCCCGAAAAAGACGCACCCCAATGCCAATATGGATTTCCTTCCCTCCCCTCCAAGGAACCAAAGAAGTCAAAGGTGAAAAACACAAAACGCAGAAAAACACCTAACTAAAGGTTCACGAAATACTTCAACATCTCCGGATACTTCGGCGTCCCCAATCCCGAAACAGGATCCCACCCTGGAACCGCCGAAAACCCATCATTCCCACAAATACTAGGATACCGCGCATCAAATGGACCTCCCAGATGCTGGTTCCCCTTAACGACATCATTAAACAGAGGATCGTCCATCTTCGAATCATACGCCTTATACAACGCCGGATTCACAAATCCAATCGGGCCCTTTCCTAGTTTCATGCGTTCGTCATTGATGCGACTAAAGATACCAGCCACAATCGGGGCAGACATGCTCGTCCCGCCGGTGAGGCCGACTTTGCCTCTAATAACCACCACGCCGTGTTCGCCGAGGGCAGAAATATCAGGGTACGCGCGGCCGCCTCGGTTGTAGATTCCCTGTGTGTTGTTGGGAATCACATTGCCGGTCGTGTCGTACGCAAAGTAATTGGGGTTATGGCGCAGGAGGTAGTCTCCTACTGCATTGGCTTGCCAGGGGGGTCGTGGCCACATGTTGCTGAAGCCGCCCGAGGAGGAGAATTGTGTGGTGGCGATCTCCGGAGTGCCAACCTTGGCTCCCTTGGGGAGAGTAGTGGAACCAACAGACGTGACGTAGGGGCAGTTGGAGGGGTTAGTGGCTACGAAGACATCGTGGTGAGGGCCTAGGCAGTATCCTTCCTGGTTTGCGACACCGACGTCGCCGCTGGAGACGATGACGGAGATGCCAAGCAGACCGAGTTTCATGAATTCGTTGCATTGGCGCTGGAATATAGAGCATGTTAGCCGACAGATTGTCAACGATGTAAGAGGTCGGGAGATCAGCTCCAAGTGCTACATACCGAGAGCTCCTTGGGAGTATTGTCAGCTTCTACGCCACCGTACGAGATGGAGATGACATTGGTAGGCTTGAACACATCGCACATCTCATGGGCAACCCTGTCTGGGTCCCGGCGACAGAAAGTGCCATCGATGGCGTCGAGCATGGCGAAGAAAACGTCCTCCTGGCTTCTGACTTGGTAGAGAGTCGTAGTCTGCGGGTAAATAATCGGGATGGCCATCTGGAAGTCGAGGTCCGACTCGCCCCCCGCCATATCCGGGCTATTGGGGGCCGTGGCTCCATTGATGAGATCCAATTCGGGGCCAGTCCCTGCGGGAATATTCGGCGCCGTAAGCTTGTAGAAGGCGTCTAGATCTTCCTGCGCATACACGTCGTCAAGGGATTCGAAAATACCGAGAGAGTTGTTTGGGAAGGCGAAAGTGGCATCGGGGATCTTGTAGATGGCCTTGATACACTGGGGCGTGATGTACTTGTCGCAGGCGGAAGTGCCGTCTACGTATGGTTAGGATCTTGTGAATCAAGAAGAAGAAGAGGAGAAAGGGACAGCGACAGGGTTAGCGATAGACTCATGTGTGTCGTTTACTTACTGATCTTCTTGCTCAAGTCCGTTGTATCAGCCTGGGAGAGTGGCATAAACTTCTCCGTGGTGGTGGCGATCTTGATTTTTTTCTTGATGCGCTTGGCGACGTCGCTCGTGCCGATCTCGCTGGTGAACTCGTTGTTCTCTGTAAGAGAGGTTCCGGGCATGACAAAGTCTACCAGGCCAGCCACCTTAGCCGGAAGACTGTACTCCTCTGTGCCAATGTGTTCGCTCCTGGATTGCACATGCTCGTATACATGATAGTTGGCCTTGACGAGCGACTCAAGCTTGTTGACGGGAGAATTGAACATGAGCCAGCCCCTACTCTTGGAAAGACTGATGCTATCCGCCGGAACCCCAGACTCGACCAGCCATGCCTTGACTGCGTCGATTGTTTCTTGTTTGGGAGCAAACAGGTTAATGATCTGATCGATCGTGTAATGCTTGCCGTAGTCGGGAGAAGCAGGGTCTGAACTGCATTGCCGATCAGTCAGTCCGTGCGGCCATGCAAGTGATGAGCGGAGGATGCTATTTTAATCGTCACCACATTGGGGTTTGTCTTACACCTTCAAAATCAAGTCCATGCCTTGATCGATATTCTCTTGCTTCAAGGCAATTCGCACAGGAACGTTTTGGTCGCCATTAGCAGCTTGCCTCTTGATATACCTCATAGGCTTGTTAGCGTCACGCTTTTCATGCAACACATGGTAGTCCGAAGGCGTGGCAAGGCCTGTGGCAGCAAGGCCAGCGAGGAAGACGAGAACGTTCTTCATGGCGGGCAAATGGAGCTTGTTAAGAAGTCTCAACAGGATGCGCTCAACAATAGTCGTGGCTCCCGTTTGAGAGGTTTATTTCGTTTCTTTTTTCGCCACGACTTCCGCGCGCACTTTATACCAATTTCCTATCTTTCTCCATGACGGGAGCGGCCCAAGGGGGCGTCCATTTCGAGAAGGACGGCATCTTTATGTTTGCCAGGGGACATGCGCAGCGCAAATTCGTCGTGCGACGACGACATGGGGCCCTAAGCCCTGAGGATAGCCGTATCGCGACCCGACACAAGTCCCGTCCATGCCGAGCAATCTGTATGTATCGCGGGACGAAACGAGGTCTAAACAAGGACGTAGTACATGTACTCTGTACATTCCATAGAACGGCCCAGGAACGCCCCCTCCCGGCTAATAAGTGTCCGTCTTCGATGCGGAGGCGGAGCTCTAGAGTTTGAGAGCAGGCTGGTTGGCTGATACATAGCGCTATCTCGTGAAGTCGATGGCGACGCCCGAAGATTGCGCTTTGATGCTTCTGATGACGCCGGCCGTTGATGCTGTCATCTGAGTCGTTGATAGCCGCGGCTGCCGTCAGGTCGGTCTCACGTTTGAGCGAATGAGTCTTGACTCTTGACTCTTGAATCTTGGTTCTTGGTTCTTGGTTCTTGAGCGATTCCTGATCCTTCCATGATCCATGCAAGTATAAAATGCAAGGGCGCGGGATCCCGGCGTCCCGCTCTTACCGCACTCCTTCCCACTCGAACCGGCGGCTTCGGCGTCATCGCCGTTCCACTTTTGACCTTTTGACTGTCAATTACTTCCAATCGCGCTCAATAACAATTACTCAATCCTCGACACTCTTTCTGGCTACATATACTCCGTACTGTACGTACTCTCCGGCTCCCACGGCTGCGTATTATGTAGATGCGGCCTCCTGATCTGATTCTGACGCCGTCGGTTCGGGTCACGACACGACCTTGATGCAGAAATAGCTACATGAGGGCCTTGCCTTCCTATTTCCCACGCTGAGTACATAGGTACCTAGGTATACTTATAAGTCAAAGTTCAACCCCTGTCCAAATGGTTCCTGATCCTGGAAGTCCAAGGACGAACCTGCCATGTTTGGCTGAACGATAACGAGCAGCTTCTTGGCATGGACCCTTTATCCAAATGCACTCACCTTGCGCGCTGCAGCCTGCGACCGCCGACCGAGCCGGCGTGTTGCAGCGCTGTTGTAGTCTTTCAAGCAAGACGTTATGCAGCGTGGTTTTGTGGCAAAGACGATGCTCAGGAAGATGGTTGATCTATTCTGTCTCTACGGAATAGATCATCCCTTTTATATGCAGATATAAAAGGAGCTAAGCGACCGGTCTATCTAGA
>SRQG01000311.1:0-34266 GCA_018360325.1 Claviceps aff. humidiphila group G2b | reverse complement strand
TTGTTATTCTTTTTTAGACACTCTTGTTTACTTTTTACAAGGTCCTTGCCCCGAGTAAACTGTCCCCTAACTACTTTTCCTTGACCAAGGTTACTCACTAATGATTAGTAAGCTGAAATAGGCTGATCGACTAGTATCATTCACTTAAAAAAACTTAAATATTTGATACTCCGAAATCATTCCATTCATATCTTTATAAATTGAAGGTCTCTCAATTCTCATAAAAACTATTTCCTTCTAGGACTGAATATTCACAAAGATAATCAGTAGTTAGTGACAGTAAAGATGCACGGGGTCTTCTCGTCTATCTCCAGGTAAACAGTATCTGCCTTACACCTGATAGAGGTTTTGTTCCATTGTGTTGATGGCTATCTATTATTACAAGATAAATCCTTTCCTCTTACGCTTGTTCTCACGTTACAGGGAACGACTGTACATTCAGACAGACATTTCAGCCTAGCCTCGGAGAACCAGTCTGTAGCGACATTTACAACTGCCGACGGTCTATGGTAAGGCAACCTTTTAACCGTTTTCTCCCAATTTTCTATTCTCTAGATTCTGTTTGGTTGTAACCTTAGCTCAGAACCTTTGAAGATTATAGAGTAAGATTTTCACTTACGCAGCGAAATAATCACACGGTACACTGCTATTCCAATTTCACAGGGCTAGTCCAGGAGACAGTGAATGTATCGTTGCACCATTCATGCGAGACATCATTTAAATGCCAAGGCATTTTGCTACCTTAGGACTCTCACGTTAAAGCCGCCGTTAATCGGGGATTCTTTCGATCATATATTTTTTATGTATAATTCTCTCAGTTGACCAGCCGACACCGGGCAGGCCTCACACTCTATACATCGATTCTTGTATCTTTCAGCAGAGTGCTGTGTTTTAATTAAACAGTCGTACATTTTATTTAATGCTTCTTCTACAATTCTTGATTTTTTTTCAAGTTGCTTGAGCCCTCCTTATCCCTAAGTTACGCGAGTCTTTTTGCCGAGTTCCTTCTGGACTATTTTCCCTTTTACGCCTTCGTATTCTCTACTAGCTTACTTGTTTCAGATTCTAGGTACGGTTATTCCTTCTTAACTAAATTTTCCTGTACACCTTTCAATAGATGTCGTTCTTAGCCATTATAGATTTTTTCTCATCGTTTTTTTCTTTGGATTCTATTCTATTAAACTTAGAGGCCGTTCTAATTCTATCCATAAGCTTTAGGCGGAAACATATATATTTACTATATCGTTTTCTTTTCGTTACTCATGTTGCCATTCTCACTTGAGTTATTTCAATCGTGCTATTAAACTAATAGTACTCATTTTTCACTCAACGATCGACTACCACTAGCAGATATTCCATTCCTTCAGAAAATATATTGCTAATACAAGATTTCGGCATACTGTTTAGATCCGCTATATTATCGATGCTTAAATCATTAACTAGTGCGCTACTACGCGATCTTCAATTTCTGACTGCTTCTAAGCCAATCTCCTAGTCGACTTCAATTTAAACCTTCTTCATTTCACTTGACAGTAATTTAGGAGCCTTAATTCTTGTTCAGGACTGTTTTCCCTTTGTCTTATTGCTTAGCACTTTAAGACTGATAATTAACCTTTATTTTAATCATTCCGAGTCTATTTTCTCACTGATAAACCTCATCGGTCCCCAATCTTGACAATTTTCTTCTTGTCTGAGAAATAGTGCTGTACCTACTAAAATTTTATTGATCAATTCACTACTTATATAGTTTTCGTCGATACAAATCTACCTCTTTTGAGGTCCTTCTCCCTAAATAGCAGAGCTATCCATTTAACGAATAATCTTTTATCTAACTACTCTGCATTCTTTCGAATGAGGTTTGACTATATCATAGGCCTTTAATACGTATACTAAAAGCCAAATCACATTTAGTCGATGAACTGCACACCTGTAAGGTGCTTGGCTGCGCGATTACCCACACCACAAAAATATGTTCTTACAATCTTGATTTCACCTTACCATAGTCATTGCCTATGCCCTAAGCTCTATCCCTAGACTTAGTTGGTTAAGATTGCTTCAAGGGCTTCCCCGCAATTTGAGAATTTTTAGCAGAATGTTCTATTCCACTTACTGGCTATCTTAGTTCTCACACTAATTATTTTACCAGCTATCTTCGTCAGTATTGTCTTTCACTACACCAATCCAGATTCTTCGGAGAATTTTGCGACATTCACCCGTTCGGTCTTTTATAAACCTGATCTGGATTAAATCACGAAGTTTCGGGTCTAATAGTAGATACTACTTCAGTTATTTTTTATATATTCGGTTTAACTACGCTTCTTTTATTGTTAGCTCGCATCTACTAATAACTTGGCAACCCATTATGCAAAAGGTACGTCTTAAAGTCCTGATGACCCGCAGACTGCTTATAAAACTACTATTTCTCTTAATTTCCCTCTCGGTACTCTTGCTCTATCGCTTATGAATTATATTTAGGCTTCGATGATGGTTCACCACATTTTAAACAAAATCTCTTATTCCGTTTTACTTTCTGCCTTCTCTACTCTCGCTCTCGCTACCCATAGAATCTCCTGAGATTTCTTTTCCGTTCGTTACTTTGATATTTCAGTTCACTTCGTTTTTTTACACGATTTCTCTCTGAGTTTATACCTTCCTTTTTGATCTTGGTAAATTCTTCTCTTTAATTCATAGCTAGAATTCCATAATAGTTTCTTTGTATACTTTCATATTATATACTTTAGCATTATATATCATAACATTACAATTTTTTTTTGATTGATTTTCTAACATAATCCTCTATAAACGTTCTAAGGGGATTGCTGTGGAACCAGACACCCTCTCCAATACTAAGACCGTAATACCACTTGCTGAGTGATCACTAAAGAATGTCTTTATGTGACTAGTGTTAAGTTGACTTCCAACGTAGAAATTATTGGAACTCCCCATGGTGAATAGACATAAAAGATAGCGTAGCCATGGCAGACTGAAAGGAAGACAGTACGCCTTTAGGTCTATGATGATAGACAGGATATTCTATACGATTAGTGATAGCGTACGCTTACACAGTCCTATACTTATTTTTACTTCCGATGATAAGGTATCAACCGTAGATCATAATCTGAAGACTAATCTTATGTTAGATTTATATGAACCCCCACTACACATCTGTCGATATAGGATTGATTTACGGAGTTACAGCGTAAGGCGGTGGCCAAGTCGCAGGGCTCCTCCATGTATAAATACAAGTCTGAGCCAGGCTCCCAGTTAATCTAAGAGTCTACTTTAACGAAGACTTTTTTCTCTGTAAGGTAGCTTAAAATCTAAATATTAGATCTACTGAACGAATTCTCTTTTCTTGACTTGCAGTCGGCTGGGGATTGGATAAACTTAAGGGTAGCTAATCTCTCAACAATTAGACAAATACGGTCTAGTAGCAGCGAAACGGACTACTCTCTGTATTGCATACAGTTCATACGTCAAGACTACTTAATTTAAACCAGGGAACACCATTTATCTTTAGAATAAAACGGTCGTCTCGAGACTAATCGTGTATAAATACAACTCATAGTCTATCTCCTCTTAGAATAACACTAGGGTGGCTCTTTGCGGTAACTATTCTTCTTCAGCCAAGGTCTAGCCCGTAGGGTGGCGTATTGGGAGTTTCCCCTGGAGGTAAAGGACGGTCGTAGTACTACTCCAGTATAAATACAGTCGTAGTCAACTCCTCAAACAGAAGGAATGTATCTCCAAGAACTATAGCACCGTCACCAGCTTAATATTTTTTACGGGTGATCAGGAAAAAGGCAGGGGTGATTGGACATATACAAGGGGTAACTAAACACTAAAGACGTAGACATAGACAATAAGTCTATAATGTGCTTCGACAAATAAACTAAGAGTAAACCTTTGATCAACTGTGCGATCGTAGAAGGACAAATCGTGTATGTGCATACAACTAATAGTCCTGCTACTCTGGAGTTTAACCCGTAGGGGACTGGGATTGGTTTGCCCCTGACCCACCCTCCGAACTGATACGGGCCACGAACAAATCGTAACCGGTATAGTTCTCCACCTCGTCGCTTGCTGCGCCAGCTCCGAGTAACCAATCCCTTCCTGCTAACTTTTAATGTATTCTTCTTTTTTAGTTGTCTTTAGATCTGTTCAACGGCTGATACCTTGATCCTCGGACGCGTAGGCTAAAAGTTATTTCCTGAAAAATTTTTTGGTGTTGCATTGCTCAGATTATTTACACCGAAGGAGTGTGTGATGTACGTATTTAGACGATTTTTGTAGAATTGTGTTGTTGCAGTAGTAGCTGCTGTATTAGTGGAAGTATAATAATTAATCTGCTCAGACAGCAAGGTTTCGATCCTCGTAATCCATTGACCCAAACAATGTGCCTAACCAATTCGGCTTCTATCTGTTTTTTTCACGTTTAATTTATTAAATTGATTGTCATATAATCTATTCCTGTCTGAATTATACTTGGTTTTATACCCAATACTACTATGTATAGCACTAACAGCATTAACAATGTAAATTCTCTCTTATTTAAATCATATAGACTTATGTCTAAATATTTTGACAATCCACCACCAAAGCTAATACGGTTAAAGGTGTAAATAGAGTAAGCTGCTGAGAATACAATAGATGTACTGGCTAAAATAGCTAACACAGGCAATCTGTCCATTATACCCGCTAAACATAAGAACTCCCCGACGAAATTTATAGTTAATGGAGTACCGCAATTTGCTAACGATAAGATAAAAAACATTATAGAAAACAAGGGCATAATCTGAGCTAGGCCCCGATAAAAATAGATTGTTCGAGTACCTGTTCTTTCATACAGTGAACCTCCTGCACAGATAAATAATCCACTTGATGCAAACCCATGAGCTATACCTAAGATTATTGAACCTTGAATTCCTAACACTGAATTGCTCATACTTCCTATTAGATAAATTGCAGCATGGCCTACTGAGCTATAGGCAATTAACTCTTTTATATCTGTTGTTCTTAACGTACTAAAGCTTGCATATAATATTGTTATAACACTCAGCACGAAGATTACATAAGTGAAATCGTAGGTTGCTTCACCAATCAATGGTAAGATTATACGATAAATTCCGTACAGCGATAGTTTTAAAACTATACCAGCTAATACGAGACTTCCACACAGTGGAGATTCGACGTGAGCTTTTAATAATCAACTGTTTACTCCATATAACGGCGTCTTTATTGCAAAGGCGATAAGTATACCAATTAACAGATAGACTTGTGTATCGTATTCGAGATTTAATTTCAATAATGCATTATATTCGCTGCATCCCATTATTGATATTATCGCTATGATTGAGAGCAATAAAAATAATGAACCTGCTAATGTATATAGGAACAGATAATAACTTGCTCTTACTTTATTGTCAGACCCGTACAATCCTACCAGTACAAAGAGCGGTGGCAGTATGCTCTCAAAGAATATATAGAAGGACAACACATCCTCAACCAGAAACACCGCCATTAATAACGTTTCTAAAATCAACATAATTATTATATATCCCTTGGGATTTTCTTTGATGGTTTTTCAGTTAGAAAATATGGCTACTGGCATGATTAAGGCTGTTAAGACTAATCAATGGACTGACATCCCATCTGCTCCTATCGCTAGATTGATATCGTTGTGTATGTATTGTAATCCGATTGATCGTAAAGTTAATTCTGTTATGTGGAATCTGATTCATAGGTTTAAAGAGATTGCTAAATCAATTACACTAGCTCAGATTGCGATTTTTTTTATCTTTAACTTCTTGTTTGAATTTGTACAGACTACCATAAGCATTGCTATGATCGGAATCGCTAATAATAAGATTAATCACATTTGTTGGGGTTTCCGCTTCTTTGTTATTAATTAATTGTGTATATACCCATGTACCTAAGCGCATATGGGTTAGATCTATCTTTTCCTTACAAAAAGATAAACAAGAGTACTCGGACTCGAACCAAGAACTTGAAGGTTGAAGCTTCCAATTTTACCAACTAAACTACACTCTTTTTTTTGGGTCTGCACGTCTGATATGTAAGGTCCAGCACGTATGAAAGCTTTAGAGCAAAGAAGACTTAGAAACACGATGCTGCGTAAATTGAAGTCGTTCATTAGGGTTAATGGTGAAAAACAGGACTGAAGAAGGACTTAAACCTATCAAATCCCAGAGCCATTCACACGTAACTCAGATATCTTGAAGCTTCCAGACGTGCACCCAACAGAACGTAACTTGAAGTTACACCATATCATCACGTTACTTCAGAACTGATAAGACTTATGCCATTGTATTAACCTTAATCTTCTGATCAGAGAATATCCGATTCGAACGGATGTAGCCATCACAGCTAGGTAAAGCTCAAATTTACTGCCTTCAGCCACTCGGCCAATTCCCTGTTAATAATTCCTCAGTGGATCGAACACTGATATTAATCTTATCAAGATTACACTTTAACCAATTAAGTCCAAGGAATCTCTGCCATCTTGAGCAATAATGGTTTCGAACCATTAACATTTTGCGTGTAAAGCAAACGTTCCACCATTGAACTAATTACTCTTTTCTTTTTCTTTAATCGTTATAAGTATTGCTCCGATCATCACTACTAATAAAATCAAGCTTACTAATAGTAATCACAAGCTATATGATGTATAGATTATTCCACCTAATGTTGATATGTGACTACTCTCAATGAGATTTCCGTCTCAGTTGGCACTTGAAACATACAGGGCCCCATCTTGACCTACAGTGCTTTCCCCTATGTCAGATGATCCATTATATTTGTATGGTATGATCTTTATTAGAATGTAATTAAATAAGATTGAGATGAAGAATGCTAAAGGTAGACTATTCACATTATTGCTATCGAACTCGCTGGTCCTAATATTTATCAGCATCAAAATGAATAAAAACAGAATTGACACTGCACCGATGTACACGATCAAGTATGCAAATCCTATAAAAGTTAATCCCGATAGTATTAGATATACAGAGATAGTTCCAAATAATCCGATTAATGACAAGATTGAGGCGATTGGATTTTTATTTAAAATTACGCCCATAGCAAAGATTATCGCGATAACACTTAATACATCTAAACACTCTACTGAATATCCATTCGTTGTGCTTTCACTCAATGTGAATAAAAAAGATAGATTTGATTGTTCCCGCATTTTATTGTATCTTATTTAAACCTATGGCTAGAAACAGGTAACATTCTTAACGGCTAATTCACTACTTTGTCGAAGCTATACAGCTATACGAGTAGTCAGGGTCGAACTGACACGAACTGAGTGGAAACCAGGAAGTCTGCCAATTAACTTACACTCGTTTTTTTATCAATTATCTTTGAAATTTAAGATCCTCAATAGTACATCGAAACGTATAAAAACAATCAGACTACATCAACAAAATGTCAATATAGTATTCCACTTTCTATACCTCTGTGATGATCAGATGTGATATGGTACGCATAAATTCTTCAGAAACCAATGGCTAAGAAGATGGTACCGATTATGATATGAAAGCCGTGAGCACCAGTCGCGAAGTAGAAGCACGAACCAAAAACTCCATCACTAAGTGTGAATGAAGAATAACTATATTCGATCCCTTGAAACATTGTAAATATTAGTGCTAAGACTACGGTCAGTATAGTTCCATATATAGATCCAAATCGATCACCTTTGATTATAGAATGATGTGCTCATGTAACTGTAACCCCACTAGATAAAAGTATAATAGTGTTTAAGAGGGGAAGCTCTCAGGGGTTAATCGCCGTAACACCAAGTGGTGGTCAGCTAGCTCCCAATTCAACTGTCGGTGCTAGTGCACTATGGAAGAAAGCTCAAAAGATTGCTACAAAAAACATCACCTCTGAAATAATAAATAATATCACTCCAAGATTTAACCCGTTCTGGACTGCCAAGGTGTGGTTCCCTAACAGTGTTCCTTCTGTTGTTATATCCCTGAATCAAAAGGCCATTGTTGAGATAACTGTTAGCAATGCAATATAAAAGAATATTCAGCTATAATTAAACAGGTGCATAGATAGAGCCGCGTTAGCAGTTAAATTAAATAGTGCAATACTTATATAAAGTGGTCAAGGTGAAGGAGATACCATATGAAATGGATGATCTTGAAAATTGCTTCTAATTGTTGTTGACATTGTCTTGTTAGTGTTGTCGATACAGATTAACATTTGTATTTTTTTCTTATACATTTAAACCCTTACTCATAACTTATATCTACCTGCCTCCTTTTGTGGCAAAGGCAAGACTTAAAGTAAAAAAAAGCCCCAAAGGTGAATTGAACACCTATCACATCATTAACAGTGACGTGCTCTACCGTTGAGCTATGAGGGCTTGTAGACGTTATAGGCTAAAATAAGTCCGTATCTTTATCAAGATTGTTTATAGGCGTACAGCGTACACCAACTCTTAGGAAAAAAAGAGGGTCGAACTCTTAGGTGTACTAGACACAGCATATAGCAAATGCTTTACCTTACCAATGGTTACTTTTCCTCTTAAATCTTACCCCACGTGGCTACTATCTGAATATTGAAACTATCGATAATCGAATTAGATCAGAGTCGAACTGACAGCTCTCACCATGACAAGGTGAATCTTTATCCAATTAAGTTACTAACTCTTGATTCCCCGACCGTAACGTAACGTAACGTAACGAAGCAGTAGGGGAATATAGGAAAGAAGAGATTCGAACTCTTAAAAGCGATTGCTATTGAGTTTACAGCTCAACCCTTCTTGCCAATAAAGGAACTCTCCTGCCTTACTTACCTCACCTCACCATCCGGAATACCCACCATAAGATAGAGTACTCGTATTAGTACACTATACTATACTGCTACTCTCAATGTTGCCATTTCACTGCACACCAATCGCTAAAGGGATAGGGGTCGGGACATCTAACTTTAACTTTGTTAGGTCAATAGTTACTGAACTAAGGCTTACCACTACTCTCGATGCTTACGATTCGCTGCACTATAAGTATTGGTCGTACCACTATCTATGGGGGTAACTTCTCGTGTAGCTAATATACATATTGTTTATGTATCCTACATTAAAGGAGTGGCTTATCAGAAGTAGATATCGATTTATATTTACAATGTTTAGTTCACCCCCTACCCTCAAATCCTTCTGGGGCACTAGACTACCTTTAGATCTGTACGGTTTTCCCTCGGTACTCTGCTTATATTACGCTCTATGCTAGAGTAGATTAACTCTATTTTTCATTCTACGACTGGCTTGGACTCGAACCAATAATAAATCCCTATTTGATTTTCAGTGTTTTTTTTCTACTTTCAGTTCTTGTAATACAATATGGTTTAAATCTATCCATTGCTTCTTTATCGTTGAATTTTATTTATTCGCAGCCACTTCCATGACTACAGCTTTATTTCGACTTCACATCAATTATAGTTACACATACGAAGAATTTCGATCTTTGTAATCTAACAGAATATAGATTTTACAATAGTATCCAAAAAGCAAACTTATTGTTTCGCTACTTTCGACGCATGACGAGTGATATGTACTTAGCCGAGGATTATTCACCGTACCGTGATGATATACGATTACTAGCTATTACATGTTCAAGCCGACGGGTTGCAGTCGACTATTCCTTTCTTTTTTATCCTTGTTTGGAGATTTGCTTTACATTGCTGTTTGGCTTCTCTTTGTTTAGGAACATGCTCCACGTCTAAAGCCCTTAATATTCTGGCCATGATGATTTGTCTTACGCCCCTTTATTCTTGCCATCTCGTGGCTCAAAATGCAATATCGTAAATTTCTATAATACTTTAAAAATATTGCCGAGGATTTTGTCAATTTTATGTACAACATAATTTCACAACATCGACTGAAAACAACCGTGCAACTCATGTTTCAATAGGAATACTGATATACAAATTAAGGTAAGGTTTTTCGAGGACCAACGAATTAATCGACATAGGCCACAGCTGGTGTCAACTACAGTCAAATGCTTATAGTTCCGGGGTTGCCCCTATACTCTTAAGGTGGAATGCTTACACTTTCGTTTATAGATTTGAAGCGTATTGAATATTTAACTGGTCCAATTATTTCGTTTCCTTTACCTCCTTTACCTACCAATGCTTACGTGGAAAACAGGCAGATTTCAAAGTACTCTAATTTTAGTGCATATTCTACATCAAACCTATGACATTCATCATTGTCTGCAATAGGCTACGAGGGTATCTAATCCTTTTTACGATCTATGCCTTCGTACCTCAACGTCAGTTATTACATAAAGAGCTGCCTTCGCCTTTACAAAGTCCAAACGGTATCACAGGATTTCATCCCTTCTCCTGAAAGTACTGCTCTCTTATATCTAACTCTAGTCTATTATTACATTCCATTGATTGATAATTTGACCGTCTACTTACTCTTTAAACCCAATTATTATGAACAATACTGGCCTTGTACGTATTACCGCGACTGCTGGCACGCACTTAGTCAAGACAAAATATATACATCATCATTATTAATGCATACACAGAGCTTCATTCAAATTTAATACAATCTGAGAGATAACCTTTTGTATTATCAAATCTAGACTTCTCACTCTACAAATCTCCTGTTCAGTCGTTAGACTAGTGACAAAAATTCTTCACTGCTGTACATTAATTGCACGGGGCTTTTCTCAGACCCCGGGTGGTTGATCATCCTCTCAGATTCAACTCCAAGAATTTAGGCTAGTTAAATCGTTACTCCAACTACTACCTCTCTTGTTATCTGTACTTCCTCTTAAAGCGAGCCTTACGTCTCTTTTTTTGCTTATATCGGATTTCTCGATTCTTTGGTTTTTAGTCTCCTTTCTTACATTACCCCATATCCCCCCTCCGGGGGGATCAGGGATAGAGAATAGGTTAGAAAATAATTAAGATAGGTATACAGATGCACTCACCTGTTCACCACTACCTAAAGTTCTTTAGATTTTCAGCTTATAAAGCTTACTTACCTCCTACTTTTTAGGTCGTACGATTAGCATGTGTCTAAAAAATTTAATTGTATTCGTTCAGAGTCAGCATCAAACTCAACTATTTTTTGGTTCAGTATTTTTTATCAAAACTTTCCCCTCTAATCGTTCTAATTTTTTTTTGGCTCGGATCCGTATAAATTATATAATGTTCTTAACTCTATCCTAAAGATAAAGATCCTTTTATTCATCATGTTTAAATTCTTTGCTCGCATAGATAAGGTTGAAGTGCTTCATAATATTTAACTATATGATATTAGCCTTCTTCTGGCGTCACTTCTATATTCTTAATATTATTTTCTATCAGAGATATCGTTAATTTAATATGGGTAAACGTTTAATGTATTATAATTTTCCTACTTCACTATCAAGATCACGAGCCGTTCCCCTATGCAACCTTGCTATTTGTTGAGTCTAAATGTAAGGGCTAATGTAGATCGAGTCCGTCCTTGATGTAAGAGCTTGCTAACACTACAAACACTTGAGCTTGTATCACGGCGATCATCAGTTCTAATCCTGAGAATGCAATTATTAAAGCTAGTGGTAGTAAACCCAATATGAAGAAAATCATATTTGAACTCATAATCTTGAAGACAAAGGTGCTAAGGATGTTAAGGAGCAAATGCCCACTGGTGATATTCGCGCCTAACCTTAGACCTAGACTCACACATCTTGCAGAATAACTAATAAACTCAATTAACACTAATAAAGGCAATAGCACTAAGGGGCAACCTGCTGGTACTAGTAGTGAGAAAAATTTTAAGCCATGTTTCTCGAATCCTAGTATTGTAGCTCCTAAGACTACTGTAAAGCTTAATGCAAACGTTAAAACGAACTGACTCGTAGTTGCTAAGTTGTACGGTACCAGTCCGACTAAATTATTTATCAGTATGAAACTAAACACTGTAAATATAAATGGGAAGTATATTTGTCCTGAACGGCCATTGATTTGACTGCTAACTATATTTAGTATTGTATCGTACATAGATTCTAAGCTTAAAGATCAGTTAGTGCTAGCTAACTTTTCTCCTGTTACAGCTACATAATTCTTAACTGGCACTTTTTTCTTAGCGCTAGTTTTGGCTCCTTTTGTTGTAGTCTTAGGTGTTGGTTTCGATTTTTTAGTCTTAATTTTAGTTTTCGCTTTAGTATAAGCTTTAGTCTTTAGCTCTTTTAGATATACTACTCGGTTGGCTATCTCACTCATCACATACAGGATTATCGCTACCATGATAAGGTAAAGCCCTGCTGTTGTAAGAGTTAGGTTAAAGTTTCCATCTAAAATAGATAGGTTTAACAGAGGACGGATTTCGAATTGGTCCATTGGACTTCCGATACATTGGAAAAGGTTTCAGTTCTCGATTATGAATGTCATTTTTTTTTTTGGTCTTCCTATAAGGACTATATCACTTTAATCTAGTTTCAGTCAACTATTTTCCATTTCATATACTCTTAATCCTACCTCATATCTAAACCATTCACAATTGAGAATTTGGTTGGACTACTAATTGAATATATATGGCTTATATTTTACAGATATAGCTACGAGAGATAAATCTTCGAACTACTCTTGGTAAAACACATTGTGATAGTATAATCACTACGATTGTAATTACTGCAAAGGCAACTGTCACGTCGCACAAGTAGTATTGAGCATTGTCTAATATTTGAGGCATCGCATTTCATCATAATTCTATGATAGCAAACATCTATCCTGGGTTCCCCTATAGGTACGGGAATAGGCGATATTTAATACGTAAATTTGAAGTCGTATTTTAGATAACCTTTCTACTATGCTCATTTTATTCTCCGTCTATAATAAATTTAGATTCACAAGGTATATGTCTAAAGCGTGCAGTAAACCTAGTATAAATATTATGTTAGCAAACAGCAATGGCAATAATATTGTTCAACAGAATGACATCAGCTGATCAAATCTGATTCGGGGGAAAGACGCTCTAATTCATATAAATAAAAAGACAAAGATTGAACTCTTCACACCTAAAGAAATACTATTGAAAATCCCTAATGTATCCATCAATAATTCTCTTCAACTCAAATATTGAATTGAATAAACTCACTCTACATCAAAGATATATGCAATAAGAGTGTTTATTGTATCGTAAAGATAAATTAGATCTAAACCAGGTACTCCTGTAAGATATCCTCCGAAGAATAAGATACTAGTCAGTATGCACATGATCAGAATACTTGTGTACTCGGCCAAGAAGAAAAAGACGAAGATAACAGCGGCGTGCTCTGTCATAAACCCTGCCACTATCTCTGATTCAGCTTCTGCTAGGTCCATCGGAGCTCGATTTGTTTCAGCAAGTGCTCCAATAAAGAAGATGATTCAAAAGACAAACAGTGGAATCCCTAATCAGACAATCTTTTGAAATTGCACGTGTGTATTCAAGTTCAAGCTGTTCGTGATAAAAATAATGATTAAGAGTACAGAGCTAAGCACTAACTCATAGCTAATTAGTTGAGCCGTACTTCTTAATGAACCTAAAAAGGCATATTTACTGTTGGCACTTCCAGAGAATGTTAACGTAATAATAACTTCTATTCGGTTAAAAATAGCTCAGACTATGTCTTAATTTAAATCCGAAATTAGCGATAAAAACTCCCGACGAATAGTCGTTTAACGTAGATGTTTTCGGTCCTTTTAAATTGAATTGAAGGCGTCAACAATATTACGCTTCAAGTAGACTTATACCACGTAGCTTTTCTTGAATTTTATCGGGTAAGAAACCATATCCGTAGATATGGAAGGACTTCAGTAACAAATCCAGCCAAGAGAATCCCCAACGTTGAAAGTGCTGACACAGCGAGCAGATATAATAAACCATATTCCATATCGCTAATTGATAGCCCAGGCCCATAGGGAACCACAGCAAATCCCACTAAAGCAAAAAATAATGTACAGATTGGCCCAAGAAAGAATAAGAATTTGTTCGATTGAGTTGGCGCTACGTACTCTTTCAGTATAAGCTTTAGTGCATCGGCGAATGCTTGTAATAATCCAAGGTATCCTACGTGATTGGGACCTAGTCTCCGTTGGAAACTGGCCATTGTTTTTCTCTCAGCCACAGTTATATATGCTACTACTAAGAGCCCGGGAACCACCACGATTAGATTTTCTATCATGGAGATTATTGTTGAGTTAGTTTCGATGTACATCGTGTTTAGAATTTTCCTCCTAAGTGGGAGGTTCTAGCAGGTTAAAAAAAAATTAATAACATGTGAGACATATGTTAAACTTTAGTACCTCTAGAGAGCCAAATAGTCGGCTCTTTCTACCCGTTCTACTTAATTAAAGCTACCTCCATTATCCTAAGCCGAAATGCCTAGTGATGAAGCTATAGCGATAAGTCTACCCTGTCTCAGATTCGAACTAAGATCAAAATGTTAGAAGCATTCGACTCTACCATTGAGCTAACAGGGCTTTTTTTTGTTTTTGTTAAGGTAGTCCGTACACCTATCTAGACTCTAGCCCCTCAAACAACACCTTGTATTTTTCCACTACAATAGTCTCACATATTGGCTCAAAGTTTAAGATGAATCAATTGAAATAATATATTAGAAAGCCCATAAAGAAGAATATCATGATTCAAGTTATCAATAAGAAAACCGTTAGATACTTCCCAGACATAATACTAAACTTTTCTGCGAAGCCTTCATTTAGATACTCATGTTGCTATTCGTTCGGGCAATATTTTGTGAAGTCAGATTGTTATTCAAGTTAGAATTCCTTTGTTTACAGCCAGTTTAGAGAAGATATACTGTTGAGCTAATGTGTACAGCAAATATAATATAATACATTGTATCGTATTAAAGATAGCTAAAGATTCCCATATCTCAGTAGATGTCAATCAGGTACTATCTACATTTGAGACTAGAGCCATAGATTCTGCTTTTTTAGATCTAAAAGATTAGATTGCAGAGGTAAACTCACAAATGAATGTGGTTTCGGTGGGCTAGACAGACCTCACTCTAGACTAACATAACTTCGATTCAGATATATCTGTAATACATCGCTAAAGAAACCTGGTGTTAATCATGGGTTACGACTTGATATTTGTCCACTAACAAGTTGATTGTATACTATGTATAAGAACAATCCTGCTGATACGATACTTATAATAGAACCGATACTGCTTATCAAATTTCACCCGGCGAAACTATCTGGGTAATCACTGATCCTACGGGGCATACCTTGCAGTCCAAGGAAATGTTGCAATAAAATTAACGGAAGAATCCGATCCGATAATAATAAGATCATATCACTACCCTATAATCTAATTGTAATTGGGTACTTGGCACATGATCGTTGAAGCTTCTGTACTAAATGTTATTAGTAAAGTTAGCCTGCAGATAAGAAAATAACATCTATCTCTGCAATTTTCCAAGTTTTTCACTACACTATTAGTAGTGTAGGCCCCCAACATAGTTCTTGCTAAGGGAAAAATGTGACATTAACACCGATGAAGAACAGCCAGAATTGTATTTTAGCTAATCTGAAGTCGTAATTAGTTCCAAGTATCTTTGGGATTCAGTGATATCAGCCAGCATACATCGCGAACACTGCACCCATGCTTAGTACATAATGGAAGTGCTTGAACCGTAGGTCTAACAATATCAATAGAAATTCCACAATCTTTATGATTTCCCTTCGAACCCCTTACAAGGATAGAAATATCCGTTGAAGTAAGTTAGGGCTAAATCCAATTAGACAAGGACGTAGAAGACTATCTCCTATGATATGTGTACCGTTTGGTGTTAAATTGGACTGTATCTTTACCTTCGGTGCAGAAAGTGCTCCTTAGTAACTAACTTCCAGTCTCTGAAAAAACCTTAATACTATTCAAAGTTTTCTGCTGATTGCGTAATCATAAGCTGTGTGCTGATTATATTAATTGATTCGTCTAACCTGCTACACTACACCGATGCTACATTCCCAGCAAATTTGTCAGTTGCATAATAATTTCATTTCGAAAACAAAAATTGTTAAGGCCCATTCCGTAATGATAAGCTACGACGTAATAAGAATCGTGAAAGGCTATATCTAGCGATGCGTTCGCTAAAATTATACCACTTACGGTAATCGTACTGTTTAAATATACGAAGGACTTTATCTTCCATCTTTAACTTGATGGGACTATATAAGTCTCTGAGGTTCCTATCACATTTAAGATAAAATATGTAGGTTACCTGCTGATTGTTCTAAATCTTCTTATTTCTCTTTTCCGTAAGGAAAAAAAGGATTGAACTTCCCAGCAATCTAATAGTCTTTAAAAGAGAACTAAGTGTTTTAATCCTCCAAGTGTAAACATAAAGACAAATCCTAATGTAAACAACATTGATGGTGTTAGTTTAATTGATCCCCCGTAAACTGTTGCCAGTCAAGAGAAGATTTTTATACCCGATGGTACGGCAATAACTAAAGTAGCAGCAGTGAAGTAAGCTCTCGTGTCAACGTCGAGCCCCACGGTGTACATGTGCAATCTTAGAAAGATAAGAATTGAGATTTAATTATATCGTACCCTTGTTATCTTCTATCTGAAAGAATTTTCTAAGATATCTAAGTTTCGACTGTACATTCATATGCATTGCAGCGATATGTCGGGGAACCAGTCAGTAGCGATGTATCAAGACACCGACGGTCTAAAATTTGGGCCACTTTTTAACCGTTTTCTCCGAGTCCAGTTGCTACCTGTCAATTATTGACACTATTCTAATTTCTCTTGATCGTTGCTTAGAATTTAATCGCAACTAAAAGGGATTGCCCGGGGGTTTACCCTTGTCACCATAAAGTTAATGACTTCACACAATGAATCCTAATATTCCAATAGAGAACATAGCATATGCCATACCTAGAGTACCGAACACGGGTTTGCTAGAATTAGCGGAAATTGTGGTACTAATGATACCAAAAGCTGGAATGATCAGAATATAACATTGTTTATTACATGGTTCTACGTGTAACACTCCTAAACTAAACTGAAATGAATAGATCGGTGAGCAGCCATTATGTTGGAAAGACTATTAGATCTTTGTTCGGACTTTCTCTTGAGCTATATACCTATAACCCTATCATGTAAAGTCTCTGAGATTGCAACCTTCAATTTTTTTACTCGTTGTTCAATTGCTACCTGCTGATTACCTTTTAATGTATTCTCCAAAGGGCCTTCCAGCAAATTCTGATTTTTTTTTAAGAAGCTTATATATTCTTGCCACTACGGGCTTAGACTTCAGGATGACCAAAGAATCCATTCCTTCAGATTTAATCTTTATCTAATACTAGATACTCTCTAACTAAATATTATAAGGGAAGAACCTTACATGAAGTAACCGACTGTACATTAAGCAGCTTTTCAGCTACCTACCAGTGGCGCAGTCAGTAGCGATCGACATTTTTAAAAATGAACAACCGACGGTCTTACTATTGAGAGATAGTTTAACCGTTTTCACCGGTATAGCTAATATTTTCTTCCTGATACAATATTAACTAAGTCTAAAGCATACTCAGATTGAATATTCACTCTTTTGGATCTTATATCTTTTTACACCTGTCCGAAGAGCTCCCGACCTTTACAGTCTACTTTGACTTTTTTTTCCTTTGACTATATATTGATTCGCCTCGCCATTATTTCTAGTCTATGGGCTTAACCCTGTGAAAAAAGGTGCTGAAATAGTATTGGATCACCACCACCGCTAACCTCGAAGAATGTTGTATTCAGATTTCGATCTGTTAGTAGCATTGTAAGACCACTTGCTAAAACTGGTAGTGATAGTAATAATAACACTGCTGTAATAGCAACGGCTCATCCAAATAGATGTAACTTGTGTAATGTTATCCCTGGACTTCTTAACAATGCTAATGTCGTGATTAGATTTATCGCACCTAAAAGAGAACTAATTCCCGATAGATGTAAAGCAAATATAGCTAAGTCAACACTAACTCCTGAATGGCTAGCATTACCACTTAATGGTGGGTAACATTAATGTTGTTGTAACCTTCTAAACTATCGTTACATTCAATAAATTTCTTTATTGTTCGGACCATACCTTTATCTTAATCAATGTTTAATTTAAGATACTCTTTGTTGTAGTCTCTGATGTGCAGATAAAAATATCTACGCATGCGTATTGTCACATATAATAACCTTATAGAGAGTTCCACGCACCGAAAAGAGTTTAATAGCCCCTAGTCACCTAGAGCAACTCCTTACCTCATTAAGAGTTCAACCTGTACCTGCTCCACCCTCGATTAGACTTGAGAAAATTAACAATAATAAACTCGGCGGCAACAATCAGAACGAAATGTTGTTTAGTCTAGGGAAGGCTGTATCGACAGTTCCTATCATCAATGGGATTAGGTAATTGGCGAATCCTCCTATAAGTGCAGGCATCACCATAAAGAAGATCATCACCACTGCATGTGATGTGATTATTGTGTTATACAGCTGTGTATTTGCTATAAACTGTACACCGGGTCCGCTTAATTCTAATCTAATTAAGGCTGATAATGCTGTACCGATTAACCCGGCGAAGACGGAAAAGATTAGATACATTAATCCGATATCTTTAGCGTTGGTTGAGTTTAATCATCTTTCAATGTATAGACCTCAACTGCTTATTCTTGATAAGCTTAAATTCATGTGGGTTTGATTTTGTTGTTTCATTTGTTTTCTTTTCTTTTGATTCTTTGATTCTAAATTTGTAGTGCAAAGACTGTGCCCCCTTGGGTACCCTCAATTGGGGTATGGGTAGGCGTGTATCTTTTCATTCTTACCTCAAATAGCAGAATCTATTACGTATAGTATCTTACGAGTATACCCCGTATTGTTGGGACAATGCCTCATGGATACAATTAAAGGTAATCTCTATAGACTAGCTATAGTATGTATTTAAGAATGCGACCGTTGTAGTAATCGGTGGTTCTAGATTTAAGTTTTCTGACGGTGAAATCTGTATACGTAATGGAGCATACTATATCAACTTCCTAAAAAGAAAAAGAAGCTCCATCGATCTTTTTTCTCCGTCTATAATCGATCTAACAGTTTGGTATCAACAAGGTAGGGTCGAGTTTTTCAATCTGGACTAATTAAATCGACATTGGTTTATAGACTATGCAAGGAGTCGAACCTTGAACATTCGATTTGCAATCAAAGTGTATACCGTATACAACACAATCTTTTTTTTGTATTTTTTTAACGCATATGTCTTTATATCTAGTAAAGTATTTTCTAGAACGCTTACAGCAGGGACTAGCAAGAAGAAGTAAGCAAAGTAAAAGGCAGTGCTTATTTGCCCGAGTTCAATGAATGGGCTTTCAACGTGTTTCGCTCCTAACTGTAAGAGTAAGAGGAAATTGGCTACAAAGATGAAGAAGATTAATTTACTTAACGGTCTAAATTGTAACCCTTTAGTTCTTCCAATGTCTGAGTATGGCAATACTAATATTGAGACTAATGCTGCAAACATAGCGATAACTCCGAAGAATTTATTCGGGATACTTCTTAATATTGCATAGAAGGGCAACAGATCAGTTTGGATTTAATACGTGAAAGTATTGTTTCATAAGATCACTCTGATGCTTGGACTATATCTTCAACTTATTTTTTGTTCAGTTGTCTTGCGGGTAGTCTCTGAAGGCCTTAGTGATACTGTAACGTTAGCATAAGACCCTGCTGATTTTCTCACTACAAGAATTCCAGCATTTAGCAAGATTTAGTGACTCTAATAATCACTCTGGTACAATGGCTGCTGGCGTTTGCATTGGGTTTGCTACTACGTAATTTTCACTGTCCCCGAGGCTGTTAGGTAGAAAGAACACAAAGACGCTAAGGATAAAGAAGAACAAGAAAATTGTTATTAAATCTTTGTAGATGAAATATGGCGCAAATGGTACTCTATCATAGTATCCTGGCACACCTAAGGGGTTACTAGCTCCAGCAGTCTCGTGAACAGCTATTAGATGTAATATAGCTAACGCGGCCAATACAAACGGCAGTACAAAGTGTAGTGCAAAGAATCGGTTTAATGTTGCATTATTCACAGAAAAACCACCTCAAAGATACTCGACAATATCTTCCCCTATTCAAGGGATTGCACTTAGCAGGTTAGTTATCACCGTAGCTCCCCAGTCGTTACACAACTTGTACCATCATAATTACTTCTTTTAGGTAGGGTTATTGTGTGTAATATTAAGCTTGAGTTACTTTTTCTTCAAGCACCACTCTCATGGTTACAAGAACACACCTTACAGGTTTCTACATTATAGATCCTGAAGAAGCGTCTGCTCGTTGCACTTTTACACATCTTAGCAGATATGATTTAGCTCCGCGATTTCCCTTTGACTTTCGTCTCTTCTCTAAAGATGTTACCCTACCTGCTTAATTACAGCAGCCACTGGTACATTTACCTAAGAGTATCCAGCTTGGTTTTTAGAGCTTCAAGGCGATTCCCCGGAATTTGCTTCTTTATTCGCACAATTTATCAGTTCCCCCATGCTGATAATTTTACGACATTTGACCGAAAGGCAAGACATAACCCAGGAAGGCTGTCGCCATCATTAAGATTAAAATTATGGTTCCAAATACTCAAGCTAATGTTCGCGGAGAACGATAGGAGTGATAGTAGAAAGATCTACCTATGTGAAGGTACACCACGAAGAAAAAGGCTGATGCTGTATTAGCATGTAGATATCTAATAAATCAACCGTTTTGGACATCCCGCATGATCTCTGGTCTTCCTCTTAAGGCCTGTACAAAAATTAGTATTATATTCTAATTTCCCCTATCTACCGATTAAACCTTTCAATCGAAGTTGGGACTATATCATCATTCAATGTTTTCTAGAGTGAATGTCAAACGTATAGTCTCTGAGAAGATATATATTCTAGCAATAGAGTTTATATATATTCTGCTGATTATCTTATACCTTGAAAGTATTGAACTTCCAGCAATTTTGTTTGATTTTAAGAGCACATCATGCTGTGGTAGATTCGGCCCAAAACACAGAATGCTCGACTGAATTAAATGCTTCGGCAATGGATGGAGAGTAGTGCCAGATGCTAAACCCGTAGTTTATATGCCATAATTATCTCTAATTGGGTTGACTATACCTTCATATGCTATTATACACATGTCTTACCTCTAGTCTGTGGAGATTCTACATATCACTAGGTAGGTTCCCTGCTAATTGTCCATTGAACGGAGATCCTAGCAGTTTGTAAGATTTCTTGTAGCTACACACTAATCCATAGCTAAAAATACACCTGTTAAGATTTGTATCAGTAAACACAATCCTAATAGTGATCCAAAGTTTCATCAGTAGCTAATGTTACTTGGCTGGGAATGATCCACCAGGTAAGCGTTTGCTAATTTGAAAACAGGGTGGCTCTTTAATATTCTCATTGTGAATAGGCCTCTTTAACGATATTCAGAATTATAATAAAATTATTTACATTTATTAAATGTTTCGATTGGATTGGGATTGACGTACGGGGTACGAAGAACGGTTCAATCTGCGACTATAAACACCCCGATTCCGCAACAATAATAAAGTGGAGAGTTCGATTCTATAGACGTATCACTAATATAATAATACGACTACACTAGCTATCAATAGTATGAACATTACATCTAAAGTCCGAGATAATACAACTAAGCTTAATGTAGTCAAGAAGAAACATACACCTAATAAAATATATAGGGCATAGCTTTGTACATCCCCTGCTCATATGGCTGATACTGTTCGACTTATCTTCGTTAAGATGACATACAGACCGTAGGGTCCTACTCATTCAATACTCCCTTTATCCAGTATTTTAGTTGTATGGCCACCAAAATCTAATATCGAATTAACGATGAACTTATTGTATAACATTTCGATCAGTAATCTTTGATTGAAGAAACCAAACGTGATTATTCCCAATTTTTCTAACTTTAGATTTAATAAGAGTTGAGCCCATAATTCTTGATAGACTAGACCTGCAAGCGATAAACCGACTGTTAGTAAGAAAGGTAAGAATTTTAAGGATGCCGAGATACTAAACTCTGTATCTAATAAGATCTCGTGCGATGGGTTCACGAATAAACTATTATCTCCAAAGAATCCGGTTCCTAACCCTACAAATATATCTTTGGTTAAAAATCCGAAGATTATAGAGAATAGAGCTAAGACTACTAAAGGGAAAGTTAAAAATAAATCACCTTCATGAGTATTTTTATATGCACTTCATGAACCTAAAGGTGAGCTTATAAAGGTCAAATATAATATTCGAACTGAATATAGTGTTGTAAAGGCTGCACCCGTTGTTGCTAAGATGTAGACCGTCACACCATTCAATTGATATAAACCATAAGCGGACTCTAAGATTAAATCTTTGCTATAAAACCCTGTCATAAAGGGTATTGCCATTAAACTCAGACTTCCAATCAGCATGATTATATACGTTAGTGGAAGATAAGCTAATAGTCCACCGTACTTCCGTAAATCTTGATTATCTTGCATGGCATGTATTATGCTTCCAGCACCCATAAACAATAAGGCTTTATAGAAAGCATGATTCACCAGATGAAAGATAGCAATGTTATAAGAGGATAATCCTACGGCTAACATCATTAATCCTAATTGACTAATTGTAGAATATGCAATTATCTTTTTAATGTCCTGTTGGAATAGCCCCACTAGACTACTGAATATAGTAGTTACAGCACCTAATCAAAAACAAATCAGTAGTATTGTATCACTAAATTCGATTAAAGGAGAACTACGTAGAAGTAAATAAACTCCTGCCGTCACCATCGTTGCACTGTGTAGTAAAGCTGAAACACTTGTTGGTGCACACATCGCCAATGGAAGTCAGATATGTAGTCCTATTTGAGCACTTTTTGCTAAAGCTCCCAGAATCAGACATAATCCTATAATAAAGATTACATTCTCATTTATGTAGGGTACCTGAGTAAACACTGTACTATACTCTAATCCTCCGAACACCAAGATAAGTATCATTAACCCCATGGTTAGACAAGCATCACCAATACGGTTTGTCACAAAAGCTGATATAGCATTTTGATTAGCGGTTATGCTAGTGTATCAGAAATTCACTAATAGGTAGGAACATACACCTATCCCTTCTCACGGAGATTAATTTGTGGTTACGATTATTATCCTTTCAAATAATATTGGACTATCTATTTACCTCTGATCTCAGAAGGTATTCCACGTATAGTCTCTAAAGGTAGTCTGAACCGCTAACAAATGTTTATACCCTGCTGATTATCAAGAACTGATGTCCCAGCAATTTGTAGAATGTTAAATTATATCCAGAATAATATAAAAAGGCCGAGAAGAGAAGACCAACGAATAGCACTAAATAATTATTCGCACTCACTAATATACCCATGAATGCAGTAAATAGTGTAAGGTAGCAAAAGAATCTCTGACAGTGAGGGTCACCTTTCAGATAGCTAACTGAGTAAATCTGAACTAGTAGACTTATAAAGGTTACTGGCAGCAGCATAGATACTGTTAGACTGTCAAATTTAAAGGTTCAACCAATGTTAAGGAGATCACCACCTAAATATTGAAACAGATGGACTGTAACCGTACTATCGGTAAATCCAATTTCAAAGAAGCTTATTATAGCTAAAGCGGAAGTTATTAAGATACAGCTTAATGTAATTATCTGAGATCCAACTATCCCCAGCTTTCTTCCGAATAGTCCAACGGCTATCGATCCTAAAAATGGCAGAATTATTATTGTTAGATACATGGGTTGTTATTTGCTATATTGATTGATCCTCTTAATCGATAAAATGCAACTAGAATTGCTAAACCTAACGCAGACTCGGCTCCCGCAACTACAATAATATATATTGCTAATATATGGCCTTCCATATCGTCTAAATTGATCGAACTCAGCAGAATTAGGAAAGTTATAGCTAGTAGCATTACCTCCACCGAGATAAGCATCATTATGATATTTCTTTTATTTAAAACGAAGCCCAAAACTCCTATTAGATAAATGGTGATTATTGTTAATGTCATTGTTTTTTGTTTTACGTTCCAAATCATTCTATTTCCTCCGAATAGAGGGAGTGTATATAATGCTAATATCTTATATGATAGATACATTTCCAGACCTGAATCGATTTTTATATAGGCTAGTATGGCTAATATCCGGTCTAACAATCCAGTAGCATCAGCCTTCATCTTATATACGGTCCTTCTCTCTCTCTTAGGAGCGGCAAAGGGAAAGGGAAAGCTTACAAAATAACTATTATAGAGATATATTGGGGTAAAGTCAGGGCTGCGTAGATTTGAACTACGAGCGCGAGGTCCGTAGCCTCGTATTTTGCCAATTAAAATACAACCCTTTCTCCTTATTGTCTTATGGAGATTGTCTTAATCCTATTGTAAGCTTTAAAGCTTTAAGCGTTAGATAGGAAGTGCACAAATTTTGAAAGAGAAACAGCTTCAACCACGATAGGCATGGATGAATGAAGTATCCCGCACAGCTCCGAGCATTGCCCGTAGTAGACTCCTGGTCTATTGATAAAGACACTAGTCTGATTTAATCTACCCGGATAGCAATCAAGCTTCTGCCCGAGTGCCGGGACACTGAATGAATGTATCACATCTCCGCTAGTCAAGATTAATCTGACGTTAGTGTTCTCTGGTAAAACTAAACGGTTATCTACCTCTAACATTCTAAGGTCTCCCATTTCCAGGTCTGACTCCTGAATTAAATAAGAATCAAATTCTACATTTTCTCCATCTTCTGTAATAAAATCGTTATAGCTATAAGACCAATACCACTGCATTCCCTTTGCCACTACGCTCAGAGATGCATCATGGACTTCATTTTGCAGATATAGCAGTTTAAAGGATGGGAACGCGATTAATATTAAGATAACGGCGGGAGTCACAGTTCAAACTATTTCCAATATTGTACCGTGGTTAAGATATTTCTGTGATATCGGAGATTTCGTTGCTAGAAAATTTCTGATTACAGAAAATAGCACTCAGCTAACGCTGATGAAGATTAGCACTAGATAAAACATCACTGTATTATGCAGCTCGATGATTCCTTCCATTGCAGGACTTGCACTGTCCTGAAAGAAAACCGATCAAGGCGTTGGCGCGTCCATTAAGATAGTTGTTGTTAGATAAAGATTTATGATTTGCATTTGTTGGCTTGGGTTTTATTTGTAAATTTCATTTCTAATTTTTGTAATCTTACTGTATAGCCTCCTATATACCTAATGATCTATTGGATAAGATTTGAGTAGAATTGTGATATAGTGAAGATTATTTGTCTTTGTCTTTATCTTTATAAAAAGCTAATCGAAAGACACCACGATAAGGATTCTTATTTTTGATGTTTTGATAAAGACTATGATGGCTCACCTTTTTAAATTTATCACCGCAAGTATTAATGTATTTGGTTGTCTCCTTAATCGAATCAAATATTTTCACTTCCCCAGTCTTAATATTGGTCAATTTAACCTTTTTACAATTTTCAGCTCTGTGGTTTTCCATCAGGTCACTAACCTCTTGCTCGGTCATTAGATTTGTACTGTAATCTGATTCATCTAATAGCTCAGATGTAGGTCGATATCGTTCGTCCAGGTACATGCGCTGTGCCATTATTAGAGTGCTTAGTTCGTGCAGCTTGATCCCCATAATGAATGCCATTTGCGTACGACTCTCGGTTTTACAGATAAGTTTCTTGTCCTGTATATCATATAAGAATGTTCTTTTAAACTTTTCCGGACGTTGTCCCACGGTAGATCCTGCTACTTTTAAGACGTTTTTTGTGGGATTATACAATAAAATTAGTATCTGCTCCAGTGTTAGAGATAGCTTTTGGATTCCTTTTTTATATTCTTTGGTAGTTTTATCTCTAGGATCGATACCCAATCTAGATAAAAAAGCATTGATTAATTCTTGTGGTAGTATGTATAAGTCTAAGGTGAAGTTCTCTATACCAATCTCTTTGATGAAATCTTCTATGCGACGTTTTCCTAGATTAGAACCTAAATAACCTCTCGCGATTCTGTGTCCTAAAGAAATTGAAGATCCGACATATTTATCATCTGTGGTATCGCATGTAAACACGTATACACCGCCAAGATTTTCATACGCCTTTAGTTTGGCCCTTCTGATATTTTTCATATGGATAGGATCGATACACTTTAATTGATCAAATTCTTCCTGTGTTAGCTTTAGCCCTTTATCCCCCATGATTATATTTATTAGATCGTATGTTATATTATTCAGGATCAAATCAATAATTAGTTTGGCATTTTTTTGATGAAAATCGTTGACAATGAAGCTTGGATTAGTTACATCTTTTGAATATATCTTACTTCAAAATTCATGATTCTTTGATTTTTTTGGCTTTGGACCATTAGGCTTTCCTTCGTCATCCGGGTCCCCAGATGGTGAATTAAGGGAAGAATAAGTTCTTATTTGAATCTTGCCGAGTTGCAGGTTTGGCTTCCCATTGATACGATAAATGTTCTCTTTGTCTTCGTCATCTAGGTGCGCGGTTTCATTCTGACGACTGTTTATGCTTAAAGCCTTCTTACCTAGTTCAAACATAAACCCTACAGTGATAATCAAGATGATTATTAAGACGATAATTAATCCGTATATTCCATTTTCTCGTCCACTCATGGCGAATGGATATATGATTAGGATTTCTAAGTCTAAAAGAAGATAAACGAGAGCTACTAAGAAAAACTGGACGTCAAAGTGTGCCCGGTTCTGACCAAGGTGGGAAGAAAAACCGCATTCGAAAGGGGATTCCTTTATTGAATTGGGATCTCTTGGGGCTAACAAGAAATTTAATGCTAAAAATAGGATAGCCAAGATTGTGACTAATACGAAGATGAAAGTTAGACTACTCATTTTTTAATTTGGGGAAAACATTGCCTCACAGGCAGCCAGGCTCATCCATAATGTATCCATTAGCATGTACGTCAATATTCACATTGTTATTGCAGATATGATCAACGCTAATGGTGCCGGAACAGTTATTTTCTCAACTGCTGGTCTATCCGCCGGCACGGTAAAGAATATCTCTTTAACAAGACCTAGGTAGTAAATTCCTCCTATAACACTTGTTATTATACCAACTAATGTTAAGAAGATAAGACCCTTATCTAAAGCTGCTAATAATACTAATAGTTTTGCAAAGAATCCTGCTAACGGTGGAATCCCTAAAAAGGAAAATATTGTAACAGTTAGGCTTATGGCCAAAACAGGATTACGATAATAATATCCATTTAACTGCGAAATTAGCTGGATTGGCGAGTTCGTCATATCATATAGTTTACCTTCACTTCTATTCGTTCGAGTGCTTAATGTTAATCCTATTGCGACAAGGATCAATCAGATGTTTAAGTTACTGATAATATATTGCATTAGATAGAATATAAAGGCTAACTTTGATTCCACTGTACCTAAACTCAGAGCTAAGAGTATAAACCCTATGTGTGAGATCGAGCTATAAGCCAATAATCTTTTAATTCGGTATTGCGTCAAACCAAGGACCGTTCCGACTAGTAAGGACAACAGTGAGCACATCAAGATCATTCATGTTAGACTATTATTTTCACCTCCTAGAACATTGACTAATTGCATGAAGAACACAAAGATTGATACTTTCGCAATGAACGTAACAAATGCTCCGATATGTGTAGGGATTGCATCATAGACGTCTGGCGTTCACATGTGGAATGGCGCTGCACCTATCTTAAACATAAAGCCAGCTCCTAGAAGAACTAGTGATATGTTTCAATATTCAGAGTATATACCCGTACTATTTTTACTGATAATATTTAACAGTACACTTATTGTATCCATACGAGTACTTCCTGTGTTAGCATAAATACCAGCAATTGCTAATAATATTAGACTAGAACCCAATATCCCTAATAGATAATATATTAGACTTCCTGAGACAGAGACTTCTGAGTTACGATAGATTGCACAGATAGTGTATAATCCATAGCTTTGAATCTCCAGTGCGAGAAACATTGTCACTAAATCATTAGATGATATTAAAATAAGTGCACCCATGATAATCATTAATAGCATTAAAGGGTACGCAGAAGGCGAAAAGCTACCCTTAACTGTAAAACTGGTTAGAACGAATACCAATATACTCATCGTTAAAATAAATATGCTAAACATTAGGCTTATATTGGTTAGCTTTATTAAACCTCCATGTAGAGCTATATCGGTAGAATTTAAAGAATACACCGTAAAATGATTCAGTATAGCGAACACTAAAATAATCATGCCGACTCTATTATATAGAATTGCAAGATCTCGTCTATTATTGACGGAGTTGGATAGAAGAAAAATTATTGTTGTGAATAAAATCATTATGTTAAATATTTTTTATTTGCTCACCTATTCCCCCAAGAAGCTGCCCCTAAAAGTGCAACCGTCAGGGGTAATCAGAGATTATTAGAGCTACCTAAAAGTAGCCAGATTCTCCTGATCCCCAGATACCTGGGATATGTGTCAAATGTAGCCAAAGAAAAGAATCGAACTTAATTCTCCCTGCTATGAGTCGGGCGTTTTACCGTTAAACTACTTTAGCTCCTACGTCTACGTTATACGTTCTACTTAGACTCCCGGGAAATGGCGGGCGTTTTTAGTATTCATCTATTTGATTACGTTCTCTAAGGTTTCCTTCCTTCTGGGTAATGTTCAGGATTCGAACCTAAATCTTCTGACACCACAAATCAGCGTATTAACCGTTATACTAATATTACCTTTGCTGCGGGTGGCTGGTCCCCCAGCCCAGACCTGCTCGGGTTCCCTTACCTACCCTTTTATTTTCTTTGTACATGGTTATGTTCACGTACACGTACACTACACGTTACCGTACCTTGCTCGAAATCAGAGCTTATGTCAAGGCGAGTCGAACGCCTACTGCACACACCAAAAGCGTGGGTCCTACCGGGTTTAGACGATGACATATCTTTATCTTCACCGATCTCGATGCATTATCTTATGTCAAACGTATAGGTGGCAAGACTTGAACTCGCACGGCACGGGCTGCCTCTCCGACCTAAACGGAGTTTGTCTACCATTCCAACACACCTATTTTGAGCTTAACTTTACTTAGCTTAGCTCTGCTCTGCTTATGTAATTGATAGAATCTGACGGACTCGAACCGACGTTTGAGTGAGCAAAAACCACTTGCAATAACCTCTATACTAAGACTCCTTCCGTTGGGGTCTAGAACTACTGCATGGCAGGAAACCCAAAAGGGGAACCCCCATACTACATGCGTAATTTTTATCAGATGGATCGTTAAACCTTGATTATCGGTCAACATTTTAAGATTTTGGCCTTCCCATCTACGTTCAAAGCTTAATATGTTAGAAAATAACTTTCTTTTAACTACTATTTTACATGTACCGTCTGTGATTTTCCCCCATCTAACGATATAAGAGTTAGTTCCTATCTTCGTGGACCTTCCTCCTCTTATGTTTCTTCATTCCACTGTAGTGAATATACGTTGGTGGTGATTGTCAATATAAAATATTCTCTATTCGTCAAACTAATATTTACTCCGTTTTTTTATCCTACTTCGAATCTCCCTTTTGGCGAGAATGCGTTTATCTTTGGATGCATAATTCCCTCTTATATCCGTTCTAATAAAATTTGCATACTTTGCATTTGACTATATTTTAACACTAGTCTTGTCTTAAATCTACTGAACTAAGCTCTCATTCTACACTAATCGTCGTATAATCTAACATAGTTGAAGAATTCTCCACTATAGGTAGAGCCACTCCGTCAACTTCAATTGTGTCTACCTATATTTGATCCTCAGGGCCCAATGTTCCGTACGTAGACTACTTATTTAAACCGTCCACTTAACTATTTTGCTGTAAGATTTCGTCTCTTTCTCGATAGGTAGGCCTTTTTTTTAGCGGAGCTAGCCCTAATAAGAGAGAAAAGCCTGCACAGGAATGAGGCCTCTCTCCTACGGAAGGTTTACCGTACAGGTACAACCCACTTGACGCTTATGTAAGTGGGTATATTCACAATTAAATAAATTTTTAGAAAAGAGAATTATATACAATGTTAACCTTTACTATTACACAGAAATCACCAGTACGATGGATATTCTTCTTCTACTGGTCCATATTTCGCTCCTGCTATACACCCTAGACGTCCTAGACTTTCTGGGGCTGCTGGTAGATGATTACGTAAGATGAATAAAGCCAAACGCTTTCACATGGGTTTATTGACTAGAGATTTTAGACTATATTCTACAATGTCTCCGCCTTACACACAAAGCCAGTTCCCCAAAAAAGATCGTATCAACAAATGAATGAGCCATGCTATCTTCTTTGATGCTGATTTTGAAGAATTCTTACGTAAACTCTTTTGTGATAATAGAATTGTCATTGTTCTAACTCTAGAGTAGTTGTTACACTTACTTATAGTTAACCTTAGATTCGCGACGTGATCCTAAATTCATTCACTACTATTTTAATTGGCTACTAAACTACTTGTATAGCTTCAGTCTATACCTTACTCCCATGGTGTATATTCTAAGAGAAAGTATGGTAGCATTTGAAAGCCAGCCCAGCCCAGCCCCAGCCCCGTGACGTAGGGCGTACTTATAGTTGATTACGGAAAATCTTTAAACATATGTATAAGTTGGACTCTCGGGTCCCCAAAGATAAACATGTTGCGGTTATAGACACAATACATAACTTATATTTCACGGATGCACTGCTCTGCTCTGCTCTGCTCTGCTCTGCTCTGCTGCCCGATACTCTTTAAAATATAAACTCGGCGCCTGGACTTTACACTGTTCAAGGTAAGACTCGAACTTACAACCAAAACAGCTTCAATGTTACACTCTACCAATTGAGTTACTCGAACTGTAATTATCTAATTATTTCTACTTGGAGAAACTTGGTGTCGATCCAAGAATATCGATACGCAAAATCGGAGTTTTACCAGTTAAACTATATCCCCTGGGCTGATAATTATACTAGTACACCTAAAGATGGCAGGGAACCCGGAACCTACAATGTTATCTATCTAAGGAGAGATTTGAACTCGCACGGACTAATCCAAGTTAGCTTAAGCAACTACTGTCTACCGATTCCAGCACTTAGACATTATTGTGGCCTTTGTTATTTTACTTAGGGCTGAAGTGACTCGAACACTCAATAGTATCATCATGAGTGATAAGCTTTAACCTAATTAAGCTACAACCCCCATACCTCCACCACCACTAGAAAATCTGATGTTAGGGAAAAAATATGCGGATACCGGACTTGCACCAATATCTTTGGGACATGAGCCCAATGTGTTTACTAGAATTACACTAACCCGCGTGGAAGCTATGACACCCTTGGACTGACTGTTCGAACTAGACTGGGGTCGAACCAGCAATATTAGCCGTGAAAAAGCTACGTCTTAACCATTGGACCACTAATTCCTTCTTCTTTCTTCTTTCTACCCGATGAGAGAATTGCACTCTCTTTTATTGATTACAAAACAATTGCATTAGCTCATTATACGAATCAGGCCAATGCTTTTTTATTTAGTTTAATGTTGATGTTGATATATGGTAAATTAGTTTGATAAGAAATTAGTACTCTAATCTTTCAACTCTCTTGAGTCTTCCAAATTGAGCCTATTTTTGTAATAGAACATTACGTATTTTAGAAATATTTTCAGATTAGCTTCGTGCCTATATGCTTTCAGCACTTATCTCGTCCAACTTAGCTTTCCTGCCATGCCTAAACTCTAAATTGATCTCGTGAAAAAGACCAATACCTCTAAAAATGAATTATAGAGAGCTTAAACAACAGATATACCATTGGTTAGTAACAAAGTTAAATTTAACTACTCGGTCCTTGCGTACTAAAGTTAGTTCTGATTTTATTCCAATTTCCCGGAGAAGATAGAAACCATACTGTCTCACGACGTATTTAACCCAGCTCATGTAGCTTTTTAATCGACGAACAGTCGAACCCTTCTAAGCTTCTTCAACCTAGAGGATAAGCTAAGCCGACATCGAGGTACCAATCAACGCTCTCAATTTGCACGCTCTAGCGTTATTAGCCTGTTCAATTTGTTATTCAGATGCATTATCTTATTTTCCCGTTCTTTCGATTTGGGTTCAGACTATGTCATTCATATTTAGTACACCTTTACCTTCGTGTCCATTTTAATTTTATTGTAGAGTTATTTCCCTGCTAATCAGCCTTTTACCGCAAACGCTCCTATTCTACGTTTTGACTTTGTTATTGAATACGAGATATTAGTGTTGGCGTTTCCTCTGAACTTGATTGACTTTATATCTTTTAGTGTGCTATCTATGTTCATTAGTCCACCTTTATATTTTATTGTTGAGACTGATTTATCTGCTCTATAACGCTTTGTTAGTCTCCCACTCACTTCAATTCTTATTCCACTAATATTCTTATATCCGATATTCGAATAAACAGAGTTATGTATCTCATTCTTAGAGTTTTCGCCAAAGGCTAACATTGTTGTTGTTGCTAATCCACCTGAGGCTAACTCGTCTTTTGTTCTAGCCTCTTGCATTAGATCTCTACTCAGTAAACTGTCTTGACTATCAATCTGTGGTATGTAAGCTCGGTTAATTAGACTTAACATACTTTTTATTCGATTTATTCGGCTCTTCTTTAGCTTTAATGCTAATGCTTGTGTGAACAAATCCGTATTATATGCTATAGACTTTAATTTGACAATATTATATTCTATACTCTGCTTCTTCTTTCTTCCTATAGCCAGTAACTTCTCTATAATCTTGCTTAATTTGAAGAGCATAGTATTCTTTGAAAATTTATTTTGATTTATCGTTGAATTTACCTCGATTTCTCTTAAGCTATTTAAACTTTTCACTAGACTTCTCGATATCAATACGCTTCAAACCTTTTTCAGATAAAGATTCTTTACGACTAGAAATTCTTTTATAAAGGCGAACGGATACCCTGTACCTGTATGTTTGCTCTGCAGCTCTTTGAATGACTGTAGGCTTATCATTCTTATTAGACCTTGATAGAATTTATTGTAACGGTCTAACATTAGTGTACTGAATCTTTTCTTTAACATTAAATATTTTTTTGCTAGAACTTCTCTTTCTCTATCGACTAGATATAATGTTATCTTTGCTTTATTGTGATTTAACTTTATCTCTGCATCACTAACAAATGTTTGTCTCAATAGGATTCTTCTTCTTCGAATGCTTATAATGTTTTTACCGTTTCTTCCTTTTCAGATTAGTAATCTACTAGCCCTTAATCTCATATAGCTTTTGATTAATTTGTTTAATTTCTCTAGGCTTATTGGCAGATTTGTAGCTTTACTTTTTTTCGAGTGTTGAAACGTAGTTACTTTTCATTCTCTTGTGAAAGCTGAGTTTAGGGCTGCGAATTTGTTTTTTGTTTTCTTCATTTTGTTATGTCTTCTTCAGTTCTTTTATCTTTGTAATTTGAATTCGGTAAAGGTGTATTTAGATATGTAGGGTACATAATTAAGGATTATTGTTCTCATACTTAGACCCTAATAGATTTATAGTTATGCCACTCACCTTATAGTCGTTGGACGGATTTAGATCTTTCATCTAAACTTCGCTTCAAGTTTACTATAGATTGATTTTAGTTCTTCTTGAATTTTACCCCATTTTTTGTTAATTATTTAGCATTAAATATTAAAGGACAATTTATCCCCGGCGTATCTTTTCCTATAATCCTTGAACCTTCCATAAAGAATTCAGTGATCCTATGCCCCGCGTATGCGTCTGTAAGATTTGTTGGCTATCAAACAGTTAGGCAAGATTAAGCCGTTGTGCTTTTTCGGTATTCTTATCATCACTAGCTTTACTTAAACTAGTTAGAATCCATTCCATTATAAGAAATTAAGAATAGACTCTTTATCTCTAATTTCACATTAGTTAAAATCCTACCTGTTCTTAATCGTATGTGCTAAAAGTAAATCTAGTAGCAAATATGATTAAATGTTATATGATTATCATTATACTTCTATAATTCAAATTGCAAACAAAATATTGTTATTCTTTTTTAGACACTCTTGTTTACTTTTTACAAGGTCCTTGCCCCGAGTAAACTGTCCCCTAACTACTTTTCCTTGACCAAGGTTACTCACTAATGATTAGTAA
>SRQG01000310.1:0-34446 GCA_018360325.1 Claviceps aff. humidiphila group G2b | reverse complement strand
ATTGCTAATATTTACTAGCCATGCCATACAAGAGGAATCCGGTAAGTCTCATCTTCTGTTCTAACTTCGTCTCAGTTGCCCTAGTCCCACCTTGATGACTCTGGGACACTATCTTCCAAGTCCATCTGTTGGTGGTCGTCTCAGATCTCGTCACCACCACTCTTTCCCTTATGCCCAGTCTCCTCTCCACCATTTGCGCTTCTGATCTTTTCTTCCTTCTTCCTGTGTGTGGCTTTTCGTTGTCTTTTTTCAGTGCGAAAACGTCTAGTTCACATTATATTCCTCCTTGGGCGCAGCGCTGACTAATTTGCAAGATGAGGAGCGAGCGAATCTGCTCATTGTCTCGCGCTTTGATGGCAAAGCCAACCAGCTTTGCTAATACGATGTCCACGCAATGGTTTGAGAGGACTCTCGACGACTCCGCCATCAGACGTAAGTGTTCATACCAATGCATATAAAGCTGCGCATCGACTGGTGCCCCTGCCTGAATAAGAAATATCTGTCCTACACGGGGATGCAACCGAATTCGTGTGTATTTAGCTGACCTTCAACAGGAATTGACATCCCCGAGATGTTCCTTTTGGCCGATGCCATTCTCATTGGACTTGACAACGTCTCGGATGGCTTCGTAGTATACCCGAAACGTATTCGCAGTCGCTTCTTGGAGGAATTACCTTTCATGGTCACAGAAACTGTAAGCCACCTCACTTGCCTTTGAACAAACAAGTCGAAGATCTATCCAATTTACATAGGAATTACGTTGCTGATGATCAACAGATTATCATGAAGCTGGTGGCAAAGGGTGCTTCCCGGCAAGAGTCAGTACCGCTCATCGTAATACTACCGATGGTCATTTGCTAACACAAATCAGGGCGCACGAGGAAATTCGAGTCCTCTCTGTTCAAGCAGCAAGTACTGTCAAGGACGAAGTATGTTTGAGCTTTCCTTGCATGCTTTCCTAGCCTCCGGTTGAGCAATCATTGTGCTGACAAAACCTCGCAGGGCAAGCCAAACGATCTTATCGAGCGCATCCGTGGCAATGAGTACTTCAAGCCTATTTGGGGCGAGCTCGACTCCATGCTCCAACCCGAGCTCTACGTCGGCCGCAGTGTTGAAATTGTGAACAAGTATTGCGGTCCCGGCGGCGTGGTGGAAAAGGCTCTCGCGCCGTACCAGCAGTACATTCTCAAATCCACCACAGCACAGCTCAATGTTTGAAACGGACCAGCTGCGCTCGATGAGTTACCACGATAGATATGCGAGAAGGTGATTCTGAGTGTCCTTAGTGTTCCGCACAGGGTTGTCATGAACCACAAGCGGGGTAGCGAGCATAACGAATTAGCATATGTAGACATGTTCGAGTTTAGATAGTTCACGTCACGCGTCTGCATATACCAAATCTCGTTCCTCAGCATGCTGACAATGTGAGGATATTTCATGTCTTGAATGCACTCCAAGCGATGTGTAAGGCCGTCCTCAGGAATCCAGGATCATGGCGCACTACATTCATCAACGTCACAAGGACGTATTCTTACCTCTGCAGGCGTTGAACCATGAGTGAGCCAAGAGACTGGTTGTTGTCAAGGCACACTTGTTAGATAGACGCCTTGTAACGAGAAAATTTTTCGCATGAATATGTATTGAAAAAAGAAGACCAATGCTTGTCATTGCTACCACATCGAGATGAGAAGGAGAACACACACCATCCGGTTGTGCTGTCGGAAGACAGGCATTGCAGAGCCATCAATTGGATATATCCACGAGCTCTTTCCGTGGAGCAGGTTTTCATCAAGCTGGCCAGCGACTTTCAGACTCAGCGTTCTTCGCCCAAGCTCTTTTAAGGCAAGTCTCTCTTTCTCGGCACCACGCAGCAGCGGCGGCAGCAACCCTCATGTCATGAACTTAATCCACGAGCTCCCGCTATGCTCTGCCCAGGGCAATAATACACGATTTTGAAGTTCTTCATTGGGCACAATGCAGCGTTGGCTTAGAACACACTAGGCGCAGTTGATGAACGGAGCAAACGCACAAAATGAAACGAGGGTGATGCTCCGCTGTCCGCTGTGTATGATGACGCAGTTCACTGTTCACAGGCACTGCCAGTGATGCAAAGAAAAGGAAAAAATATTCAATAAATCTGATAAGTCTCAATAAGAGGCTAGATGCTTCAGCTGTTGATGGATAAGTATCCGCAGGAATGCATCATCTTGTTACCTACGTAGGACCTGGTTTAAACGATAGTATGTATGTACATAATAATTTTCCAATCTCGATTTGGTTTTGTTAGGGAATAACGATAAACCTCTCTATAGCGATACTGATAGCAAATCGCCTAAAAAATTGGCTGATATCGTCCAAACGAGGTCGGAAAACCCAAAATCCACAATTTTCCCTTTCCTCACATAAATCTTGCTCAATGAGTCAATTCAGGACAAAACAACGGCCTTTCTTACCACCTCAACGCCAGCCATTGATCCTCGTCGTTGAATGATACATATTTGAATTTAGAGCCATGAATAAGAGAAATTCACGCATACATGTCGCATTTCAACGTCGCGATGAGGCTCACCACTACGTGACTGTATATGTTCAGCGTGTGGCTTGTGGATGTGTATTGCATGCATTGTCTTTTGCGTTCGCAGCATTCCATGTAGGCAAAAGACTTGCAGGGCCAATGCTCCGACTCTTCTCAATTATACAACTTCTACTCAGATGGCCAACAACATTTTTGTCATACGTTCTCTATTCCCATGACGCGGTGTTTTCATATACCACGCGATTTACCTTGAATTAACGATACCTCGGTTTAACGATGGCCGGGAGGCCCATTTTACTCCGTATAGGAGAGATCGTTTAGATCAGGGTTTACTGTACCGACTTCAGCATACATCGCCAACGGTCCCGCTTACCCCAAGCTTTGGAACCAAAAACTTTTGATCCGACTCTAGCTTTAAAGTTTATGATACGTAAGATATCAAGCGCCCACCGACCTGTGGAATTAAGTCTAACACTTCCTCATGATAAATTCACACCGAGCTACTGTCAGACGAGAATCTATCACCCTTCCATCCTCATCCCGTATACACGAGTCGAATGGATTTCTGGATCTCACCCAATCTCTCAATCCTTCTTCCAGATATCCCTCCACCACTCTTTCAGCCCATACGCCTTCTCCCCTGCCTCTAGATTGACCTTGACACTATCCGTTCCCACAAATCTTTCGACCAAAGTAGACGCTGCTGAATTCCCGACACCGCCCGTTTCTTCTGTGCTTGTGCATTGGTGAACGGCGCGGGTCTTGATCTCTTGGGCAATGAAGGGGGCGACATCTGCGAAACAGGCGTTCAGCTCTCGGTCCAGGGAGAAGTATGGCTTTCTGGCTAGTTCGGGGGCCATGATGTTGTAGCTCCGAGTGATGCGGTTTAAATTCTCAATAGATAGCTCCATGTATGCTTTCTCGGTCTTTTCCCACTCATGGTCGCGGTAAGGTCGTTGAGAAAGAGTAGTAGCAGCAGTAGGAGCAGTAGCACCAGCAACAGTCTCTATCGTTCGATGAGCAGTGTCTAAACCAGTACAATCCTTGCGACGAATCTCTTCCCCAGCACTGCCTGAGCTGTCAGGGCCCGAATATCTTGGATTATAAGCCACTTCCGCAGCGGCAAACGCAGCCGCTCGCCCCATCTGTTCCTGGAGCGAGCCCCCCCACGACGCAATCGTCCTTGCCACATGCCTCTTCCAATCATTTCGCAGCCGTTCCCGAAAGACCCTGACAGCCTTAGTCAGCTCCTGCTGCTTTTCAATCCACGGTGGCACGAGTTCCTGCCGCCGAATCATCCTATTCATAATGAACTCGGTCGTATCTATAAAGGGGCTATCCGCCCTTGGGTCACGCGGCATCTCCTGACCGCGCGGCAGATCCTTGAATTGCCCTCGAGCAATCGCATCCTCGATTCGTTGATTCGCCAAGGCCGCTATGCCGGAAATTGTGGCGGGAACAGCCCTGGCTACTGGCTCGAATCGCTCTCGTAGTTCTGCCTTCATCTCGTCCCTTTCGCTCACGCTCAGGCCCTTGAGGGTCTTCATGTCCATACCGACGTACATGCTTGCCTTATCACGGGCATTGACAGCTCTTTGTCCCGGGCTTTGGGGTGCACGACGTCGCCGCAGTCGTGTATCAACAACCACAGGTGGCTGCAGGCACCTGGCACCAGCCTCAGCTCGCATGGGCTTATTGGCATCCTGAAGCATTCTAAATACAGCGTCGACTGTGTTTTCGGTCCCTGTCCATGGAGTCTCACCAGCTGTGGAGTGCGATGCTTGTTGGTGCTGAGACTCGGCAGCGGCTACTTTTTCAAACAACTTCGCCTTTAGCTCCTCTGAGAAGCCGGCATCTTGGATGGCGCGTCTTCCACTTACATCGCCTGACAAGAGAGCGTCCTCGGTCGCTTGCTCTAGCCTGCGAGACATTGCGCCGGGTCTCGCTTTCTCATGTTGATTGCTGCTCTTGACTGGTGCAGTGGCATCATGGCGTAGTCCTCTTTTCTGTCGAGCCAGGGACAGGCTTTGAGCACAACGACGACAGATTTTGAGTCGTTCCAGGGGCGAAGAATGCATCACCATCGAGGGGGATAGTAAGGCCGGGTTGAGAGTTGCGTGGGCAGCCAGATCGGTCTGATGGCGGGTGACCCTGCGAAGGGCACAAGGCATGGCCAAAGGGGTCGTCAATGACATTGGGAGTGGGCGACTCGAGACGCGTGGTTTGGCATCTGATGTCTCCAAATGTCTTGTGGTGTTTTGTTTTGTTGCCGCCGACTTGGGCCTCGGCACTGCGCTGTGCAGAGCACAGGCTTAGGTAGGTAGGTACCTAGGCCATAGCGCTAAAACCTTAGGTACCTAGTGTATGTACCTACCTAGGTACCTAAGGTACATATTGATTAAGGCGTTGAGGCTGTGGATCCCGGCGCTGTGATCAACTGTCTAAGTTCAATTGCTGCTTGCATGTAACTTAAGTACATGTACCTAATCGGAGAAATAGGTATGCAGATACATATTTAAAAGAGTCCAGTGACTCCAGTCACAAACCACAGGCTAACGTGAATTCACCACTCCCGGCTTGCCCACCAAATAATGAGGAGCTCTTCTGCACGCGCGTGGCCGTGGATATCACTATTCTAACTCCAACTTCGACGACAACCATCATCTGTATTCTCTGTGAGGAATCGGATATCCCTACCGACCCAGCCAAAAGGTCAGAACACTAAGCTGGCAGGAACCGGCTTAGTGAGGGATATGTATATAGGTACAGCGCAACGGTCAGAGCTGCAACAGAGTAGCCGTCACATTCTCTGTCCAAATTCCATCCTCCGAAAAGCCCAACCATACCCCAAGAACTCCGAGAAGCCGCGTCAACTTGCTATCTGGGAAAGTTGTCGCGCCACCTTGTTTGCTCGCACAGAAGGGGTCTTGATGGCTTGCCGACATCATCATGCCGCCCCGGGGAGCCCATCCTTGGCGTTTGCTCCACGACCCTGCACTCAACTCATGCCATGCTGGCCAAGCCAGTTACCAGACAGACCTCATGGAGGTCTCGCTCATAGAGGTCTTGAATCTTCTGAGGCTTTTAGGCTCTCAGCTTCGGCGCCCAAAACTACTGAGCGCGTTTTCGATACTAGACGGGTTCCCTTCCCGCAAGCTTCAGATAAAAAGTTTTGCTCTCCTTGGTCTAGCGGATCGCGGTCCTATGATGTATATAATAAATTCACCTCGGTCAATACAATGGTCCCAGCCAACTAAGTGCCATTTTTGTTCGATTATAATTCTTTCACACTTACATGAAGCGCTTGAAATTTTACCATATTGCGTTATATATATGGCCTTTTTATACCCAGCCCGTCAAGTCTCACATTTGTTCGGCATTCCAGGATACATATGCTATCAGCCGGGATTGTGTTGACGTCGGCTTCTGACAGCAGCAGTCATGGCGGCACGAGCTCGATGATGCCCCATCGAATGACCTTCCAGATTGCAAGACTGAATGTTAATGATCTTCCATCAGCTGTCGGACGCAACCCCGGAACATAACTTGCACGAGTCGGTGCCCCCATCTTCACCCAACGATCGCATCAGGTCCTCCTGCTCAACTGATGGCCTCTGTCAATGATCGAAACTTGCAGTGGCCATGGTCATGGTAGGGCTTCCTGAAGCACTTTTGTCGTCCGGTTCATCATTGTAGCACGTAGCCAGGCATGTGCCAAGCTTCTTGCTGTGAGTATGATTGATTTGACCATCGACGGCCCCAAGGGGATTGCTAAGCCAAGTCGAGTTGGTACTTTCACCGGGCTCCGAGCGCGGAGACTCTTCACGACTGGGAGTAAGACTAGCTTGAGAGCCACCCCAGGTCCTAGATCGTAGCTTCAGAAGTGCTGATAATGTCATCTGGTCGTCCTGAGAATCGGTCATCATCGCAAGTTGAGCAAGCCCCGGACTTTGCACGACAGGAGTCGATGTGCTATTAGCCAGATTACCCAAGCTCATGAGCGAATTGCGGTTGGAATGTTCGGATTTCTCTGTGATGGGCGTCAGATTTGGCTCGCGCGAGATCATTCTGCCACTAGTGCTTCGATGTAGCCCATGCGCGCCTCCAGGACCAAAGAAACCCCCATTGGCGTATTCATAGCCCTGGAGACTGGATGCACCAGCAGCGTATGAAGTTGTTGCATGTGAAGTCGGTGGTGCAGAATAGAAGCCAAACTCCTGACCATACCATCCATCCGCATCATTGGCCAACGCGCTTGCATTTGCTTCAGCGATGATGGCATCATCACCAAGATCAAAGTCATCAGCCAGCGTATCATAACCGGGTATTTCGTCTTCAGGTTCGTCTTCAGGTTCGTCTTCAGGTTCGTCTTCAGGTTCGTCTTCGGGTTCGTCTTCAGGTTCATCTTCAAGTTCATCTTCATCAACCATGAGATCACGGTCGTCTTCCACGAGGCAAGATGCCGAGGACGACGAAGAACTCCGACGGAACTTCCCGGTGGCGGCGGCTCTGTGTGCAGCAGCAGCTAAGGCCGCTTGATAGGCAGCAGTCGACTTGGCCCCGTGATTTAGAGATTCAGTGTCCTGCGGCTGATTTGCGTCATCAATGTTTTCGTGCACCGTATCGTCTGTACGCAAGGAAAGGTGTATGTTGCAGCGTAAGGCCGCTGGAGGAGCAGACAGACGTGACGTTGAATTATTTTCTCGCGTCAAGTCATGCTGCTGAGTTGCCCGTCGCAAAGACTGAGCGTACTGAAAAGCTCCCGGGACTGGACGTCCAAATTGATCAGTGTCGTTGTCATCAAATATGGATTCGTCAAAAGGCTGCTCATTCGTTTCTAGCGGCACTATGTCATGTCCAGAACTGATATATTCTTCATTTTCTTCCAGACCTATCATACCATCATCATAGTAAAGGTCGTCTTCCTTATTTCGTTGAGAAAGAGCGTTTTTTGTAGAGTAATAATCACCCAACTCGGCGGCACCTTTTTGGTCACCATCCATGTGGCACACAGTGTGAACTTGAGAGAAGTCTGCAAATGGCGAAGTCTCAGTAGTTTCATTCGACATTACGACCCTGATTGGATTGCCGTCCGCGTCTCGAGGCGTCAGCATCATCCCAGAGCCGGGAGGGCTTGCCGAGGTCGACACTGTCATCGAACGCTGGAAAACAAAACCAGCAAAATTCTCTTGGTCGTTGCAAGGATCGGCTTCAACGTCAGTGTCACTAGATCTCAGGAAATCACCATCCTCGAAGTCTGCGTTTACCCCCGGTATTCTCTCCTCTAAGCCATCATCATCCATCATGGCGTCATAGTCGAAAGCGTCCTCATCAAATTCGTCGAACCTCGAATCAAGGATTCTATCATGGCCCGTCGTTGTGCGCGCGAGTTCTCGCTGTCGATGGCGCTCTTCTAGGAGCTTCTCCTGTTTTGCAGCTCCGCCCATATCGAAGCTAAACCTGGATGACGTGCTTTTCATGTGTCTTGGAATTGCAGAAATATGTATTTCTGATAGGGACTTATTTCTCGACCTAGTAGTCCGTATCGAAGATGACAGCCCCCCAACTTTGGCTTCGACCGGCTTGTATACAGCATCAGCAGAAACGTCTCCTGATGAAATAATGCTTTCTTGGTCTCGTTCTGGTGGGCATGTCGTGACAGCGTCAACACCTCCGTGATCATCTTGGTCGCTCGAGGAGTAGACGGAGCTACTCGACGTATCTCGCGATGCAGTCTCAACAGGCCTGGACGATTGACTTGGGATGGACGATCTGTTCAGTGACTCTGAAGCGCCATTTTTTTCTTGAAAAGAATTTTCCGTGGCACCAGTGGAGGATGCTGGGAAGTCCAACTGCTCAGCTGTAGAAGTTGTGCCTGCATTTATCTGGGGCACAGAATAACTCGTTATGTGTGCCCCCCGTGATTTGCGCGGTGCGCTAAAATCATGAACTCGTGTCCCTCTTATTCGAGGGTCATACACCGGTTCTTCGTCTCTGTTCTTCGAAAGTATAGGACGTAAGTCTGGCAAGGGTTGATTATTCTTTTTCCTCATCAACAGTGTGGACATCGGATTTTTCAGGAAGGGAAGACCTTTCTTGGCCCTCTGAGTCTCGACGCTCACCGCAGCTGGGGGATTGGACATCAGCAAAGGAGCTTCTGGAGGAAGCCTAGCACCGGCCGGCCGTCGCCCGAGTCTGGAGGAATGGGCTCTTTGCACATCGCTCGGTGTGCTGAAAGACATTATTTTTTTAATGTGCGGTTTGAGAGGACGTTCTGTGGCGACCTCTTGATTCCTATGATTGCGGTGTCGTGATTTGTCCTCGATTTGGGTAGTGCTTATTCTAGCCATGGCGTCCTTCCCAGTCGGAATCTGCTGGGCTTCCACGTCCCGACGATAGTTCCGCAAAGCAGCCCCTCCGATAAATCCGGAATCACCATTGTAAGACAAGCGCTGTGTCTGCTGTGACCGGCTTTCGGAGGTCAGGCCAGTCGTGTTTTGCTTCTCGCGTCGCTGATCTAACTCGGAGGAGATGATACTCGTGATCGGCGGCAGCAGAGGCGCATTGGAAGGGATCGCAGAATTTGGATTTGGATTATGAGGCGAGGCGGAGTCCAGTGCCTGCGGTGGCACGCTGCTACTGAGGGGCGAGATTGAAGACGAGTATTCTGGCGCTGGAGAGGATGGATTTGATGCACCTCTCCGGTGAAAGCGCAGATGGGAGAGCATACCTGAGGGTCTCAGTACCCTTCAGGACCGAAGCACGAGCAACTAACAATATTCGAGAAGGTCTGCTGAGGTCATCTGAGCTGCTGTCAAGCAACTACTGGGCAATCACGTTGCGATGCATGAGGCTTATGGGTGGCCCATTATAGCACCTATAGGTCGAACTCGAGCGCAGCACCTGATGGCAAACTCGCATCACGAGCAAAAGCCCGGTTCATTGATTGTCAGTGATTGTGACGGAAGCGAAAGCCTGCTGGGCATCACGGCGAGCTGACGAAGGGCATGATGCTTGGAAGAAGTCTCGAAGTTGGGTTGCTGTTGGTGTGGCTCTGGCGAGCCCCATAATAAATTGTCTGGTAGGTACCTAGGTACCTAAGGTCACTATGTACATACATATGTACATATGTATGTACATGTAGGTACCCTCCTGTAATCTAATAGGTACCTAAAACATATCTGGTATCTTGGACCCAGCAATGTTAACACTTCGAGAAAATCCAGCGAATTGCTTGATCACGGACTTTGATAGAGGCTTCAAAAATGAGTAAAGGCGCACATCGTCTCCCAGTCCCATGCCTTGAATATTGCTTTTAGCCAGGATGCAGGGCGGCTGATCAGGTGGTCACCTGGCTGTGCCACACAGACGGGGCGCCATCATGAACGAGTCGTGATTTACTCGGCCTTGATTTTTCTTGTGACGACGACTCGAAACTGAACCACACTTCATTGCAGTAGGATGTTTTGATGTGCCCTGCATGCCATCTCGAGTGTACACGTCCGAATTGCCAGGCAGGAGGCAAAAGAGGCAGCGGCTGCCCACCGCCGGGGCGGTGACGAATACGCTTGTCAGGTCTGCAGGAGCGAGATCGTTCGTTCGATCTCGGAAGGGAAGGAAAGCTGCCGTTGATCTCCTCTTGATTCATGCTGCATCTTCCCTGAAGTCAGTATGAAGGCAAACATTTAACACGCTGGCGAAGAGTCGGGCGGGAAAGACGAACATGCGGCTGTAGCTTGCCCCTTACAGAGATCGTCAAAGATGTGGTCATGCTCGGTCACTCATCACGCGGACTGAGAGCGATCCATACTCTTCCAGCTTGTTCCTTCCCACTAGAGGCATATTGTGTTGTCTTTCGCCCACAGTCCTGGGGCACAAGACACGACGACTAGGTAGGCGTATGACACTTTCGACTGAAGTGAAAAACGTCGAGGAACTGACCGACACGAGACAAAGCTTCAGTCTGGCGCCATCTGACTCGAAACTAGTTCTGCACTATATGAAGAGGAGTGCTCGTTTTGCAGCTCGCGTTTCTTCAAAATGGCATATAACGAATCCAGTTTGCCGGATCTCGCCAACGTCATGCAGCTGCGAACAAGGAAGGCACAGGAATTCGCAAAAGTCGAATCTAGCCTCCAGGAGGCCCAAAGCACAAAGGTCCCACAAGGAAAGCCCGACATCACCAGCTGGCTTGTCAAACTCAACATTTTTCGCCCGTTTGCGAAGCCCGTTTCTGACAATGAGATTGTATGGCTTCTTGACAATACGGCGTTCAAGTGTCCTTGCGCAGGAGTCTGGCAAGCCGAGTTTGTTGCTGCGGTTTTTAAGCGTCAAGATAAACTGAAAGTAATAGACATGGTATCGTCAGTACTTCGCGCTGTGGGGCTGACAGACGACGCACCGGAGCGGAAGAGGATTGAAGAGAGGGTTCTCCCTTTTCTATGGGATATCTGTCCTGGAAAGATTGTCACTGCTGTACAGCAGTCATCAACACTGAATCTGGGCCCATCAAGCGCGAATGGTTTATCCTTGAAGTTGGTGGCTGTTCCCAACAGTAAAACGGGCTCGCTCGTAGGGGCATCAAGCAAATTGGGGGGTGGCATAGGGAGTATCACCGAAATGCAGACGTTTTATGCTGGTGAAGATGGATGGGGAGTCATCTCTGGTATGTGAAACAGCTTTCCATGTTTTCATTTTCCGATTTCAACCCCGCGTGATGCTCATGAGAAACCAGACATAGATGACACGATCAAAGTCACGATGACAAGCGACCCGGTCGGAATACTCAGAGAGACGTTTGTCAACACACCAAGTCCAATCGTCGGAATGCCCGAGCTTTATGCCGAGATCAAGTCATTTCTGCCCCAGGACACTACATGGTTCTATCTCTCTGCTTCCCCGTATAATCTCTACCCCTTTCTGAAGAAGTTTCGAAAGCAATACTATCCTCCGGGTACTCTCATCCTTCGTGATGCAAGCTGGAAGACTGTAGCTGGGCTTCTTACTGCATTGACGGTAGGAACGCAAGAATACAAGGTGGATCGGATGAAGAAGATACGCGGATGGTTCCCGATGAGAAAGATGATTGCCATAGGAGATTCGACACAATCAGACCCCGAGGCTTATGGCGAAATGTATGTGATGGCATGGACCGCTTTCCCGCAAAGGCTGTAACAAGCAGCTGATGGTTGTTAACCTAGTTATCGAAGCTCTCCCAACTGGATTCATCTCATTCTTATCAGAAAAGCTACCAATATCGCTGAAATCGGTATAGATGAAAAGAACAAAGTGGAAAGGTTCGAAGCAGCATTCAAAGGCGTTCCGCGCCACGCTTGGCATGTCTTTGAAGACCCGGCAGAGTGTGTGGACATTGTGAAGCGAACGATGAGGGAGGGCCAGTAAAGTTGGCGGACCAAGCAAAAGACGTTGCCAGTAGATTATGCAGGCGATGCACGGACACTGGATTCACTCAGCGAGAATAAGGATAGACTATCATTCTTTTTAGTTATATATATTTGTATCGTCAACCATGATTCGCGTCCAAGTCCGGCAGAAGTGTTCTCTGAAGCAGAGATGTGGTCAAGAATGAAAATTGACATTGAGTTATCTCAGGACAAAGTTGAAAGACCGAGTTTGCAAGAGTACGAACACCACGGATGGAAAGGTAGCTCATGATTTGATGAGGTGAAGCCCCTGTAGACTCTGGCGCTTGCCTTACACTCAAACAACTAAGCACAAACCGCTGGGGCAATGAAGTGAATGAGCTTGTGGGCAGGGCAAAGAGAATGAGCCAGGGAGCGTCATCCGGTGGCGCGAAGCGGTTCATCGACCTTATGACATCGCCTCACATCATTATCTTGCAAGTCGTTATCATCAAACAAGGTACGGAGTATGTACTTGCACGTTGCCATCCTCAAGTCCCGGCCGGGTCACGCTGCATAATACCTACCCAACTGCCAGTGGGGAGCTGGAGAAGTGCTCATCGATGTCGCATTATCGCTACATAGATCTTTGCTCGTGTGGCTTGTCACATGCGTCGAGATGGGCGAGTATTATTAGTAAGTACCGTGGCCGGTCGGCTCGACGGGCTTCGTATAATAAGGTACCTAGTCAAACACAGTACATACCACCTGTACACCATACATACCTCCTTTTCCGAGCTGTGCGATCTTGCTTGTGCGATTTTAGGTTGTCGAGTCTGTTACTAATTAATTAGAGGCAGTTCTAACTTCTTGGTATATTCCGTACGGAGCCTTACCCGCTTGGCTCCGTGTTCCACCGACGTCGGCGATGGTGTGATCATTGATGACAACCTGGCCCAATCAATGCCGCCCGATGCCCCGAATGTACCTGGGTACCTAGGTTGTCGCTCCGCCTCCACAAACTTCAAAAGCAACTCAACTTGATGCCATCGCGTCGAACGCATCGTGGGATGATCTGGCATCTGCTGATGCCGTTCCCGGTTTCCCTGCCCTGAAGCCTATGAGTGCAGCGCGTAGCTAGTGCCCACTGTGGCACTCGACTCGTCAATTTGTCGTTACAACGTACAATGTACATACATACATAGTCCGTATGATATCATACAGGTATTGTAAGTCGTAAGTTGCATTGAAGCTCAAGGAGTCAAGTTGCTCAACAGTGAACACGCTACCCTTTTAGCGCTGGTATGGCGCCAACCCCACTCCCCCCCTCCAGGCTCCCCCCCGGTCCCGGGATTTCGCTTCTGTAAGAACCAGCGAGTTCTCACGCCATTTAGTTTTGGTGAATAAAAAATATTACATACCTTTATAGCCTCGATCAGCCTTTCTTCTTGTGTCATTATCGTGATTCATACTTATTGCTCAACCAACCCACCTTACCTTGTCATTTCAATCTCGCGCCAACTTTCTACCAGCGCTATCTAAAACGCAAACTTGCTGCAAACACGAATCAGAGCACCATATTGGCCACATCTCGAGTTGCTCCCTCTCACGAGTCACCACCAAAGAAGAAAGAAAACCATGTTCGCGACCCGATCTCTCCGACAGGCTGCTGCGCATGCCGAGCGCACGCCTCTGATCAAGTTCATTGGACCTCGCACCATTCCCTGTGAGTTGTTTCCTTTTCTTGCATTGCAAGAATCAAAGAGTCTCTTTGACTCACGTCTGGCAGAGTTCAGGAATTCCATACTGACCTGTTTCTGTTGCCAAAGCCTCTATCGACCATACGCCCAAACCTCATCCCGCCTCCCCCACAGGACAACTACCAGAGTCCTTCGCAGATTCCGCCAACCGCTCGTCGGCATCTCGACACCCCTCCTTCAGCTCATACCGTGATCATGCTCAGCAGCATGGCCCTCTACAGAAATCGATTCGCAGCGTCGAGGCTGGTGTCGGTGGCTCCTCAGGCTCTCAACTCGGTTCCATTAAGCCTCCAAGCGGTGTCTTCTTCGATATCTCTGAACTGCCTGCCCGGTTCCGACGAGCTCCCATAGATTTGGCAGAAATCGAAGCTGTCGAATCCGGTGGCGCAGCGCTCGTGGGATAAATATTCGCGGCTTGGTCAGGTGGTTGAGGGAAAAAAAAGTTGAGAGACGAGGAAAAACATCATACGGCGTTCTTGTGTGGGGGGGAGGAGAGGAAAGGCGCTGTTGCTTCAAGTGCAGCTTTCCATAACAATGAGACGATGCCATGGACTCGCAAAGCTATACCCTCTGGTCCGCATCATCTTTTGAGGGCGTTGAACAAGCTTCGAGCGATCGCGGTGGCCTGAAACTATAGCCATCTCTTTGCTTCGGGCAAGCTGGTTGCAATGCCAGGTCCGAGTCTCTGCGTGCAAGAGTAAGGAGATATGCAGCGTGCTCGCTTGGGTTACTGGGATCGATGCCTGGTAGACAGGCAGTACATGACGGTGTAGCCTCCCCGAACATCGCGTAGATCTTGATACCGTGCCCTAGTCGGGCTGTACGCGACAGAAGAATTCCTAAAATTGGTGCTGGTTTGATAGGTAGCTTTGGAGTTACGAACTGAGCGCGATGGGTGTTGGCGTTGGGGCTCCTTTTCTGTTTTCTTGTTTATGCTGTCTTCTCTCGTCCGATAGCGCGGTACGTAGTCAAATCAAAGGACACGCCGCAGATTCAATGACAAAATGACATTTTCTGCTGAACGCTTCTCAGATTTGGTGACTGTTGCTTCCGAATTAATTCATGCTGTCGATCCTCAAGGGGCGGAGATGGATGGTTTATTCAGGATCTGCTGATACAGGAACCTATGAATCATGCCATGAACAATACTCATTTGGGCCATCAATGGATTCAGTAAATTCAGGTCTGACACAGAGCCCAATTCGTTTCAGATCAGTCCATTTTAGAAGCGTCGGATCCCCGGACACAATCCGTTAGAGGGAAAGACATTATCATGCCGAGAATAGGTTGTACGTGGATCGCATCGGAAGTTGACATCAAGATGCCCAAAAAGTAAACCACAAGTCAGATCTATCTCAAAAAAGGATATGAGACGGAGCCAAGATAAAAAAAAAAGCTTGGTTAAACGGGATACATGTTGGGAAGACCGCACTGATGGGCTTATACCGGCAGCTTTTCTGAATGGAAGAAGTTTCTAGCCCACATATGTATGGGAATGCGTTTTAATATAGCATGTTGAGCTGACACTGGATACAGATGGCAGTCACACTTCTGTGATCATCCACCATGGCCCTAATGACTCCTATACTTTGTATAACTTAAAAACTATCTTATGGCGGGATTGCCAAAAGGGGCTATGCCCCCGGTAGGGGAGAGCAAACAGATTCACCCATAGCTCTTTGCTTTTCTCACGTCACGTCTGGCATGGAATATAAAGGAGAATCCCCGTCCCCAATCTCAGATCTGCATCATGTGCCCAACTACTTCGCTTTTGTTCTCACATAAAGATGCCGAGTTTACCATTTCATACAGGATATAAGATGTGAACTTGAAGTCTTGTGTATAGGCATGGGTGAAAGGGAAGTCTAGGGTTGCAACTTGCGTGGGATTCTCAACTGCATCAAGACGTTGCGTTATCGAAGGTCGAAGGGGGAGGGGATTTCAAGGTGACAACTCTGCGCAATGGAATTTCACGATTTACGTATGGATGAGTAGGTATCATAGTGGTCCAGCCCAGAAATCAATAGCGAGCGCCTGGTCTAGAAATTGGCGAGTCTGACCACATACAACATCAATCAATGACTGGAAAAGTGTTTTGCCCTTTTCTTTTCTTTTCTTTTACCTGCTCTTTCAAACGAAGTTCTCTTTTTGCAGCCTTATTATGAGGTATTCATTATGAGGTATTCAAGCGCCGGGGCCCTCCGCCCGCCCGGCCCCCATAACTTTTTAAGCGAAAGGGCCCCATTGGCATTGACCCATTCCCAGGCAGATCGTGGGGAAGCCGACGATGTTGTAGGTAGGCTGCAAGCTGTACAGCTTCAAAGTAATCGACACCGTTTCACTGGGCCGAGTCATGTTTGAAAAGGTCTCAAATGGCGGAAGCTGAATCAATGTCGCGACGACGAAAGCAGACAAAGAGCGGCCCCTTATCTAGGTACATACCTACCTACATGTGTAGGTACATAATTGTCTCGACTCTCGTTATCGAAACGATTCGGGGTGCCAAGGGCCAAGGGAAGGGGACCCTGGACCCCCACTTCTCGCCAGGCTGAAATGGCAGCATCGCAAATTCATCCTATCTCTCCATCACCATTTTGATCCCTCGGCACCCAAGGAGTCAAGGACATGCGTTATCGTGACCAGGACACGACGAATCCGTCGTTTCCAGATTCCGATCACGGAGTCTGGTGTCACCACGACTTTGACCTCACGTCGATTGGGTACCTACCTATCTTCGCTCATACGAGTCAAGCACTTGCCTCACAATGTCCCCTGCTGTTTGAAGATCATTTTGAGCAGTGGAAATACAAATGCAAGATAGCAGCATACACACCGACCTACCTAGGTAGCTACACATGTAAGTTAGGTAGGTAAGTACCTCCTAAGAGCTAGGTAATTAACGGGTCGCCAGCCTCGCGAAACATGCGCCGAGTATACCTACTCCGCGTATCCCAATCTAATCCGGTCCAGAAACAAGCCGCTGCAGATCTAAGGCCTGGATCTGGGTTAAGGGACATCTATGGAGTAGGTACCTATGTATGTCATTGTAGAGGCTGGGACATCTTTGCTTCTTGGATTCTTGGTGAGAACAAACCAGATCCCGTCGAGTATGTAAGTATATCCCGAACCCGCAACTCATGGGCCGGGTCTGGGTCTTCGACTTCCTCGTCTACTCACATTCCAGTCAACCGGTCACGGACACCTACTCCAGAACTAAGCACTCAAAAAGTCCACGGGCTATTTCCGCTAGCGTCTGCCGTGGTGCTGCCGGTTGCGCATGATGGACAACTTACAAGATGGATGGATCATGGATGGAGTCTGGAGTCTGGACAAATGGATGGGCCCAACGGGATGAAGATGCGATAAGGCTACCTAGGTATCGATTCTTGCGATCTCATTGGCAAATCACGTCTTCCGCGACAGCCGCCATTGAATGCGGATTCCTCGTCCCATCAAACGCGGCACCAGCACGAGGAGGCGCTCGCTACGTGACAAAACTGCCTTCTCTACGTATCGCAACATCCCTAATACCTATACATATTTGGCAGTCGACTCGTCGGACCATAATCTGCCGAGCCATGGACAAGCCAGTGGTGGCAGTTCTAGCTTCTAGGTACCGGTAGTCTCGACGAAGTCAAGTTCTACCTATTTCCTCTTTCAGTGCATACTCCGCCACACTCCAGACTCTAGACTCCAGACTTCCGTGACCCAAGGTCTGGGCCCCCGTCCTTCGGCTTTGGCCAGCAGAAGAAAGGACGGAGTTCTTTCTTTGGCTAGATGTTCCGCGCATCTTGCCTTGGTGATTATACCTATACCTATCTACATATCTGTCAGTCGCGTCGCAGCATGAGCACGCCTTCTGGCGGATATTTCGGGATTCTTCCATCGCCATATTACTGCAACCTAGGCTTAAAGCACTATCCAAATTGCCCTTGCTTCAACGTCCTCCATATCGGATCTTGTTCGTAAATATCACGCGTACTGTCTACTCCAAGCATGACTTATCATCTCAACCAAGCAACCAAGTTTGCCAGCCGCCTCCGGACCCGCTAACTTAAAATCGACCGTCGGAGAGCTCAACCGCATTTGCCACAGAGCTAATCTGTACTTTGGCTTACTTCAACGCCGTGCTCTAGGTACCTACCTAGTCAAACTGCCAACTGGGGAGAAAGCCTCTTTTACCGGATCTGGATGCTTCCCGTCTTCTTCCACTTATCGCAGCCACTTCTTCCCGGGCCAAAGTCCCGAGCACCCCGTGCCGGGCGTCCCTCCCCCCCAAATGCCTCACAAGCTCCAAGGATGGACTTTTGATACCAGCTTTACGGGCAAATTCGGCACTAACGAACTGTTTGCAAGTCATAGCCCCCCCATCATTATCTCAATGAAAGAGTAGGTAGGTAGTATGTAGTCGTTCCTCCACCCTCCGTGCTGTCTCCAGAAGTCCAAGAGTCCATACCTTTGCCATTCTTTTAAATGTGGACAGTCTCCCCCTCTTGTGTGCCGTTCATTCTGTCTATCTCTCCATTTCCATATTTCGTGACTTCCTTTCTTTCTTTTCCCCAGTCCTCTCCAGCCTGAAGCCGCAGGCGGCAGTTATCCTGCTGCTGTCCTCATCGAGTTCCATACAAACTATACGGAGGAGCAGACAACCAAGCAGGATACTCAGCTCGGCACCATGTCGTCCAAAGATAAGGTGGTCGACTCCAGTGTCCTGGAAAAGGGGCAAACCACGACCTTGGAAGGCACTTCTCAGGTGATTGGAAGTACGGATGTGGCTCGACATGAGGACTTCATGACCCGGACGGGCCTGAGCCTGGAGTCGTTCAAGAAAGCCCATTATGGGCCCGGCTATGTCGAGCTTGAGCGTCCCATGAGTGCCAGACACTTGAACATGATTGCTATCGGTGGCTCCATTGGGGCTGGCTTTTTCGTTGGCTCTGGTTCTGCTTTGAGTAAAGGTGTAAGTCGCATTTCATGACAGATTCGACGTCCTTGTTCGGTCATCATTCGATTAACACATCTTTCTGTGCAGGGCCCCGGTACTCTTTTTGTGGACTTTCTCATCATTGGTATCATGATGTTCAATGTCGGTATGTTGCGCCTCCTTCTTAAATTGCCAGGTGACTGGACTGCCTCAAACCCGGCCTTTCTCCATTCCAGCTCAACAGGCGCTGACTGAGACTTTCGTGTTTAGTATACGCTCTCGGTGAACTCGCTGTCATGTACCCCGTCTCTGGTGGTTTCTATACCTATTCCTCCCGCTTCATCGACCCTTCATGGGGCTTCGCCATGGGCTGGAACTACGTCTTCCAGTGGGCCGCCGTCCTGCCTCTCGAATTAACCGTCTGCGGTCTCACCATTCAGTACTGGAACGAGGACATCTCCGTCGGTGTCTGGATAGCCGTGTTTCTCGCCGCCATTGTCATCATCAACTTGTTCGGTGCCCTGGGCTACGCTGAAGAAGAATTCGTGGCTTCCATCTTCAAGCTCAGCGCCACCGTCATCTTCATGATCATTGCCTTCGTCCTTGTCCTCGGCGGCGGTCCCAAGTCTGGCCGATACAACGAATACTGGGGCGCTCGGTACTGGTACGATCCCGGTGCTTTCAAGAACGGCTTCAAGGGCTTCTGCGCCGTCTTCGTCACTGCTGCCTTCTCCTTTTCCGGAACTGAGTTGGTAGGTCTTGCTGCTGCGGAGGCGAAAAACCCGGTCAAGGCTCTTCCCAGCGCCATTAAACAGGTGTTTTGGCGCATCACAATCTTCTATATCCTCGGCCTATTCTTCGTGGGTCTCCTCATCAATCCTGATGACCCTGCTCTTCTCTCAGAATCGGCCTACGCGGACGTCAAGGCATCGCCTTTTGTTCTGGTGGGCAAGTACGCTGGCCTAAAAGGATTCGACCACTTCATGAATATCGTCATCTTGGCCTCTGTCTTGTCCATTGGTGTCTCTGGTGTGTATGGTGGATCGCGAACTCTGACTGCTCTGGCCCAGCAAGGGTATGCTCCTAAGCTCTTTACCTACATCGACAAGTCCGGTCGCCCTCTCCCCGCAGTGATTGCGATTCTTCTCTGTGGATTCATCGCTTTCGTGAGCTTGAACAGTTCAGGTGCTGTCGTCTTCGATTGGCTTCTCGCGCTATCTGGGCTGGCCGCTCTTTTCACGTGGGGTTCCATTTGTCTCGCGCACATCCGCTTCCGAAAGGCCTGGAAATACCATGGTCACACTTTGGATGAGATCCCCTTCAAGGCCATCGGCGGTGTCTATGGCTCTTGGCTCGGGCTGTTCCTCTGCATTCTCGTTCTCATAGCCCAGGTAAGTCTTAAGATACTCTTCAACACGAAGGCAGAAGAAGCCAGCATGCCTGCAAATTAGAGATCCAGTTCTAACAATCACATTAGTTTTACACCGCAATTGTTGCACCCCCTGGCAAATCCGGAATGGGCACCGTCGAAGGCTTCTTCAAGTCCTATCTTGGTTTCCCTGTCGTCCTCTTCTTCTGGCTCGTTGGATACCTGTGGAAACGTACAGGCTGGCTCCGCACAGAACATATGGACGTGGACACCGGCCGCCGCGAAGTGGATTGGGATGAGATCAACGCCTTCCGTGCCAAGGTTGCCTTATGGCCGGCTTGGAGGCGTATCCTCCACCACACCTTTTAATGTCTTCTTTCTTCTGCCTTCTTCTCGTTTGGGGGGTTTAGGCGCAAATTTCGGTTTACGGCGTTTCAGTTCACGTGTTTCTAGTATCGTACTGTTAGCATCTTGATACCAGGTCGTGATGACTCCTAAATGAAACTAACACAAGTTCATGATCACTATCCGTTTGCATATATGTACTTTCGACAAGCTAAGCCTCTTGTGTGACGTTTCATCAATATTGTTCCAGGATGTTAGGCTTCACACTGATAGAGCCATCAACGAGACATGCATATGGAAGTTTGCTGAGCCCGGGATCTATGCAAAGTCTTGGCCAGAATAAAGTACCTAGTCAAGTATTTTAGGACGACCACGTCCCCGACTCCCGAGCACTAGTCGCGAAACAGAGAAGAATTCATCAGATGTTGAGCCCAGGAAAGCAATATGCCAATGGTAGCTAACAGATGGATTCTTCATCCTGCACTTGCAGTCTTCATCCAAACACCAGATCTCTTCAGAGGACATATAAGTCTTCTCGATTTGGCGTCAAATGGGGAAGAGATCGATCCACTACAAGCGAGGGGTACCAACTCGAAGAGAGGCAGCCTTTGTTCTTGCGTTGTAATTGTTGCCTAGCATATAAAAGGGGGCTAATGCACGATTTCGCGGTGGCGAGGGCCATAATCGTTGTCCTCTCTCTTTGGTATTTGCTCCTGTCGTATAGATAGATAAATCCCAATGCAGCATTTTACTACCCCTCATAACATATCTGTTCTATATTTGCTTCTCCACCATGCTGAGGACATCGCCAACTGACGCTCTAGCCATCCTCTTCAGCAGTGTCCTTTCATCTGCTTCGCGAAAATTATCCCATTTGTCGAGGCCTTCTTTGGCCTGTATGCTCAGAGTTTCATATCCCTGTTTGATAATCTCTGTGACCTGCTGCGTGGTTAAGTTGTTTGGCTTGATCTTCGCATTCGAGCCGCCCCCCTCTGGTAGAAGCTGCTTGTAATGGGTGCTGACACTGATGAGCGTGTCAATAGAGTTACTTTTTCTGTTTTGCAATGCGTAGTTTTTCTTGAAACGGGTCAGCACGTCTCCTGACTCGACAATCTTGTAAAACAAGTCGTCGTACGCTGCTGGAGTGGGCAGAAATGCTTCCCCGGCGGATAGTGATAAGGCGAGGAGATTGACCACATGGTCAAGTAGTGTGTTGATATGTGTTAGGTTTTTTAAGTCGGACGTGTAGGTCGCCAAGAAGCGTACAAGTGACAACAAAGACCTGAAGAACTCTGACCAATGGTAGGTTAGTCGCGTTTTTGACCGCGACAGGTATGAGATGATGCGCAGCAGAATGCCCAAGCATACTGTATAGAGACTGACGTCCAGACGACGTCTCAGATTATGATTGATCCCGTCAATCATGCAATCGAGGAAACTGACCGCAAGCACTCGCTCTCCCTTGACTAACGGCAGAAACGGCTGCCGGTGTCTACATAGACGCACATAAGCTTTCGATTCGTCGCTGCATATCTTTTTGCAAACAACGGCATCTTCAATGAGTAAGCGAAACACCATGAGATTCAAATGCGCGTAATAGGACGCCCGCTGCGACAAATGGGCGTGTTGAAGCAGGTAGGACGTGAGAGATAAGTAGCTGGCAATAGGCCGTTCATTGCCCTGCTCACCAGGCAGGGTCACAAAATTGAGGCAGAACAGCTTGTTGACATGGGCAAAATCATATGTCGCTAGCAGAATGGCTGCATCTTCGCCAGGTCTGTCATCAATGGAGTCAGCTTATAAGAACTTTTAATTATGGAGGAGAGGTAGGCCTGTAAACGTACAAATTAGAGAATAGTTCTTTAGCAGTCTCTGCATCGTATACAGGCTTCTTCTCGGGCCTTGGACCCCGTGTTATGAGGCCGAGGCCAATTAGATTCAAGGTATTACTCAAGGTCCAGCCTTCTGGAAGATCGTCCTGAATATTAAGATAGTCCAGCCGAAGCGCCTGGCACGTATATCCAACAGAGTGTATGGTTTTCCGAATCGTAGCTTCGTTGACAAAGTCGTTGAAGCGAGTCTGATAAGGATTTTGAAACTCGAATTTGTTGTAGTTGGCCAGTATCCCAAGAAGAGTAAATGCCTCCATGATCTGTCCTGGCGTTTCCGAATCCTGCACAAACTATCCAACGCGGTGATGAGAACTTATTTCGTGTATATTCGTGGCGGGATCATGATATTGTTCTTCTTGGGGACAAAGTAAAAATACCTTCATAACAGCTGGGAAAAAGTCTCTTTGAATCAAGTAAGTAAACAGGGTCGTTTGATAGGCGCCTGCCGTGATGGCAAGGAGCACTTTGATTGCTTTGTGTCTCGTGGGTACTGAGTCGAGCATCAGTCATCTCCTGGACCAGACGCAATAAAGTAGGAGTGGAAAAGCACCCACAAGATTCGCCATTTCGGATAATCGACTCAAAAGTGCTCGTAAAATCGGTGAATACGGCGTCAATGTGATCGAGGCCGGCCAAAATGGTGATAATGTCGGAGCTCGGATGGGGGTATCTCTTGGAGAGCAGACAGGAGAAGAAGATACTCAGAGACTACGACGGCGTTAGTCAAGAGGCCTCTTTTCACTCTTATTTCCATCATGGACAATACTCTTTCTCACATCGAGAGCATGTTGCGCCGCAAGGTCTTGTCCGTTCTGAACAGCTGCAACAGCTTGCCTGAATATTTCTCGCGTCCTTCCCTCGAACGACAGCACCTCTGACGGGGACATGTCGTTCAGCGCTTTCTGTAGGCTTCGACGGTCGGGCCGTAATAGGAAGAATTCCCGCCAGAAGCCGTCGGACTTCTCTTCGCCATTGTAGTCATCCTGTCGAGCACGCGAGGTTTAGTCACCGGGGCATCATCTACACGTTGTCTGCACATTCCACCCGTACCTTTGGCACAGATTAGCGAACCGACGACATTGGCGGGAAGAGATGTGAAGCCAACCTGAAATAGAGCTGCATACAGCTCTAGTATCTTCGGGGTGAATACCTCTGGCGGAGGCTGACGAGTGAGCGGCGATGCCTCCATGAAGAAGCCAGTGTCAGGAACAACACCGTCACGATTGTAGAGTGACCTTGCGACGATGGCTTCCCAGCTGACGTCGGTCGGGTGGGTTGCGCTAAGTTGAGCAAAGTACCGTGCGAATACGGCCCCTCGCATACACTGTGTTTCGCACCCTCTGCACTGAAAGAACAAACAATAGCAATTCGTCCACAACGTATCGCGAATAGTATAAATTGACTTGCCAACAGAAGACTAAATGGAGGAGTGCGCGTGTGCCTCTCTTCTTCGTGAAAATGAATATAAGAGGTCTGAGACGTTAGCGACGGGGCGTTGACTGGGTGCTATCACAGCCTACAGGGTATAATTATAGAGGGGTCTACAGGTACATATGTACCTACATAGGTACCTCCTACTGTTCAAGCTACAGTGCCCCCCGTGATAATCACAAAACGTCTCAATTCTCCGTCGTGTCGCGTCAATACACCTCATTCACGTACGTCAATTGAAAGCTTGGTCAAATGTATCGTATTAAATTGCGCATGTCTACAGCGTGCAAAATGGCCTCGGTACGTTCCAGTGAAGCCATTGCGTCTGGTGGTCCAAAATGGGCGCAATGTTAGCAGTTTGCGTCTTTTTGGTAGCGGAGCTAGCAGCACGCCTCATCTCTCTTCTATGCAACAGCAAATTACCTATCTTCTCGAATAGCCGGTAAGCCACGACAACCACTTCGCCGTCGCAAAAAAAAAGTTTCATTCACGTGCTCCTCACCTCCCTCCCTCACTCACTCACTCACTCACTCACTCACTCACTCACTCACTCACTCACTCACTCACTCACTAGGTTGCCTGCCTAGCGGAAGGGAGAGAGTCCGTGTTTGCTGGCTTCTTGGAATAGTCCACACGACACCATCTGTGCAATGGATGTCGTTCCAAGGCTAACTCCGAAGGCTCCTCTCCCTGCCTGAAGATCAGCTCTTAGCCTGCAAGTACGTACACGTGGGCTGTTGCGTGCAACCTGAAACGTCAAAAGGGCCTCCCACCACATCTAGTGGATGCGGGAATCCGAGAAGTTAGAACAGGAAAGACGACTTCAAAATATATGTAGGTGTGTAACCGCGCGGTGTTGTGGCTATAATTCGGGTGCCGCATTTCTTGACCAAGAATTGCGATATAATTCATTTCTGTTAAGCAATTGGGGGGCAAAATGGAACTTTCTTTTTGACTGAAGAGCTAAGTTTCCCAAACTGTGGGAAGTGGGAATATTATGTACATAGGGTGCAGGCTCGGCCGTCACGTGATGCGGCTGCCAGCACTAGCATGGCATATTCCTCAATAATTTCGTTGATTCTTATGAAATAGTCCTAGTAGATGCTTATAGCAGCCTCCAGCAATTGCCTGATTCATGAGGCAGACGGGAGGATGGGACAAAAAGTATTGGACTTTCACACCTGTTCTCCTGTTCTCGAATAAAACTTTGTTCTTGGATTTCCGCATCCACTAGATATAGTGGGAGTCCTTTCTAGACTGCACTGAGTCCTGACGAGTACATACATAGACTGTTATGCTTAGCACTCACATGGCGGCAGAAGCAACAGGACAGATAAAATAGCTCTACCGATTATATCAGATCGTGAGAGTTAAGATAGAATTGCATAATGGCCATTGTTTATTCACACAAAGTTGCCTTGTCGTCATCATTGTCGCTGTTTCCCCAACGCAATGCCCACCGCTGCCTCCAGTCCTTTATAACAAAAAGCTTTCCCATAACCAACCCCTTGACGCCTGGCAAATCTATTCGTGCTTTTAAACGAACAGACATGCTGAGAACCACTCGTAACCTGAAAAAAAAAACTAGAGAATCATGAGAGACCAAATATATGCAGAAGACCTTTCCAACTTCCGTGTTAAAGCATCCGAAAGGGTGAGCACAGTGAATGACAGACTCAGGCCCGCTTTGCAGCAATTGCAGACGCCATTGTAGCACAAGGTCAGGTACCTAGTACTGCCAGGGCCTTGTGGGCTCGTAAGCTCCCTCTACCTAATGCAGCCCGTGGAGTAAGGTCCAGCCATCATGTTCCAATCGGCCCAAGATTCTTCAGAGGGCACATCGTGCAGTTTTCATAAAAGCGTAGTGTGAGTGCTCGCAGAAACAGACAGATAAATCGCTATAAAACTTCTCGAGACAAATATAACTCCAGGTAGTCATTGCTGCCTCTTCACACAGCGATCGTTTTCTCGTTCTCAACAGCAAATAAACAATATGGAAAACGTAGAGAGGAAATGCAGGAAGAATAAAATTTAATATGGAAGCAGGGGTATCAAATAAAGAAGAGAATAAGGAAATAAGGAGTCGTGGGTATTTGGAGAAAGTAGGGGTAAGTGTGTGTGTGAGTGTGATGCGCGTCGAGACCGTCGCAACGTTTCGTCGAGGCAGACAGACATGTCGCTGTAAAGTCTGTTTCACCAAAGGAGGCAGCTGTTGGTACCTCAGCACTGAGCTGCAGCTGTACTGTGACTGCGGTCGCGCGTCATCCAGCCAAACAGGTCTCCTCGAGAGGCTCCCGTCTGAGACGGGGCAGGTGTCGGAGGTTCCAACTCTCGGCGAGAAGCGCTCTCACGCGGCTCCAGCAAAAGACTCTTTCGATAGTATGTGACTTGAACGTTTCCTTGATCGCCGTCACGAACCCGTCTAACCTGTGCAGCGATCCATTCTTGTAGATCTTGAACCTCAACGAGCCGATAAGGAATTTGGAAACGCTGCAATTCGCCAATGATTTTCGCTGTGCGCGTGTGCTTGTCAAAGTTGATGACAGTGAGCCCGCCGGAACCATCCTCTTCACAGTCAGTGCCCATAGACATTTGCTTGGTAGCTGGGTTGCCAATATCGACAAACGTCAAGTCAGTGAGATACATGCCGAGGAAGGGAAGGCACGGAGGAACATGGTCGTGAAGACGCGTCCTCAATACTTTGTTGTTCTGAGCTGGTTCCACGATTTCTTGAAGGCGTCGCAGAATCTCTTTGCGTCTCGCGGAGACGGCATCCCAGGTCTTGCGCAATCGGCTGATGGTGCTACTATTCAGACTACAAATAATGGCCATCAGCCCGTCATAGTTGTGCAAGTCAAGACACTGCTGAGCGACTTTGATCCATTGCTTGATGACCAAAGCACGCTTTTTTATCTCCGGGTGCTGCAAGATGGTTTCGGCCACCATGTTGGAAATATCTGTGGACAAGGCGGACATGGCCTTGACATTGGGCGCGTCGACGCCGCCCTTCTTCATCCACTGCGAGGCCAGCAGCTCTTCGGGCATGATCGAACAGAAAATGCTCATTTGTTTGATGGTCAACTGACGAGCAAGCTCGAGAGGTTCAATATCAAGTATGGTGGGGCCATTACCTCCAGCCCTAAAAGAAGTGAGGAGGTGTTGCTGACCCTTGGATATCGCGGGTGCAGGCATGGGGGTATCTGCAGGGATGAAATGCCCTATAGCGGTGTTTGTTTTGCCCATAGATGATACGAGTCGGGGCACCAAAGGGCCATCGCCGGAAACTCTCTTGGCAAGTTCTACCAGCCTTCGGCCAGCGGATGGCAAGACGGACATCAGCTTCGACTCAGCAAAAGGTATAATGAGTTCCAAAGCCTCGCGATCAGTCTGGTCTCTCCAATGGGATTCAAGCCATCCCTTGAATGCATTGTAGACTCTCAGTCTAACAGGACCGGCCATGTGTTGGAATTCTTCCACGTAATCAAAACGGTCCATCAGAGCCTCTGCTAGCTTAAGGGGACGACAGAACAAGCGGAACGTAAGATAGAAGGTTGAGACAAATGTAGCATCCGGGGTTGACTCGTGAGTTGTCAATCGCTCGACTAGGGCAGGAAGAGTGCCACCAGTCACTTGACCCTCCTTGTTAAACATGAGCTCGTGTGCAAAGGTTTTCTCCATCAGTCTCGTCTCTACGTCATCTTGCTCGTCTGCTTGTGAACAGCTGCCGGTGGCGCTCAAGCTTGAGAACGAAGGCTGGTTGCGAGGTGTGAGTGAGTGCTCTGGAGTCGTTGCGCGAGTCGAGCTTTGAGATACCACACTGATAACCGAGTGCCTGCTACGGCATGTGGCACTACTTCCAGCGCTCGAAGCTACCAAGGAATCGTATTGAGAGGCTTGTTCGTCTTGCTCGACGGAGGACATGTCGATTGCAGATGTGAAGTCCTCAGATGCATTTAGAGATGTCATGAGCTTGGGTAGAGGCGGCAGCGCAGGAGGAATTGATGAGACAGATGATGCGACGCTTGATACGTTATCCTCGTGCGCCGATGAGGGCCGCGAAGATGCTGGAGAAACGCCGTGCTGTGTGGTCTCGTTGGCAGGCGTAGTAGTAGCTTGAGGCACGCGAGGAAGAGGTTTATCAGATGTGGGTGCTAGTGACTGTAATGATGTCGTCGCGGTTGACTCATACGCTTCGCGAGATACCTGCGGATCTTCCACGACAGATGAGATTGCGACCCTGTCCTCTGCAACGTCTAGTATTCCAAGGTCTATGTCCAGCGTGAAGTCATTCAGCTCGAGCTCGAAATCCCCGATTCGTTGGATGGCAGCCTTCGTTTTCGCGACGCACTCTCCAGCGGCCCGAACACAGCCGGTAGCAGCCATCAGCAAGATACCATTGTCTTGCGGCATAATCAGATCCGCGCCTTCGGTTGCGGCATTGACTAGTGTATCTCGAGCGGACAAGACAAGAATTTGTATCCGCTCAAACATGGCAGTACGGACTTGACTCAAAACAGCCACATTCGAACCGTTGTAAAGACAGACGCTATCCATGACGGCGAGAAGCTCTCCACCAGATGTTGCAGACTGTTTGATAGCTAGAGCTATTTCTGGTCGAGACTGCGATTGCAAGTGCAACCTTCCAATGAAGGAGCCTAGATGGGAGAGGAATTTGTCGTGGCTGCGATTTAGCCTTTCGGAGACGAGGTGCTGCGAGCTCGATAGAGGGGACGGTCCCGCAAGTGACATTCTCTGTGTCATTCCAGGAGAAGATAGGCGATGGGGTTGACAGCTCCCCTGAACAGAGATTCGATTCTGATTTGATATGCTGAGTGGACTGGGATGCATCAGCGCATTGAGTGATGAGCCGCGTTTGTTCCAGAGGCTATGATACACCCCAGAGGGTTCATGTGAGTCCGCGGAAGCAGCATTAGCAGCATTAGACCCCCAGTCGTCCGTCGCGTTAGTGCGAGAGTCCGCCTCGCCTACGTCTTCATTCTTGTGATCATCGAAAGCAGACCGATCTGCTGGAGGTGTGGGTGGGACATAGGATTCCTCGGCCACGGTAGCCATGACGGTGACTGAAGCCGGAATTCGGGCCCTCCGTTCTTCCTCCAATGTGTCCAGAAAGCGGACACCTTTCGTGACAATTTTGAAAGCTCGAAGAATCATTTCGTCAATGATGTCGTTTGCGTCCTCTTGAGGGTATGATGTGCCATTCTGAGACTCTTGCAAGCGTTTTCCAGTCTTGACTAGGGCCGATAGTTCTGAGAGCAGCGACCTGCGGCCTTTACGAAGTCCATCACTTCTTTGAATAACGGTTGACTCTCTGTTGAGACAGGCAGTTCGTTCCTAGGTGTCAAAGGGTTAGCTGGTGCCGAAATCGTAGGATTAATCGACACAATAGGCGGCTTCCCACAATTTTTACCCTCGCGGAGCAGGGTGTCGTAACGTACCAGGAGAAACCGAACGCCTGCAATGATGCCTTTCATGAATTCTTGGTTTCCAAAGATTTTGTTGTCGTTGATGGATGTGCTCCGGAGTAAGGCCCAGAAGTTCAGTAGAGCCTTGAGGAGGCTTCTCATGTCGTCCGGCTCATAGGCTTCGCAGTAATTAGTCGGCAGCCATCCTCTTGCACCAGAAACGAGCAGCGTTCCATCTGCCCATCCATTTGTGTGAACTGAATGCACCAATACGACATCTCCTTCTTCCAACGACAAGGTCACACTCGAGTCTGATATGGTGTACCCGGGATTAAAGGGATAGAAGGCCCTCAGGAAATTGTGAAAGATGGGTGGACCTGCTGGCTCTGGAGTAACGTTCTCCTGTGACCCGGTCGGGGTTGTTGGGGGAGTCATTTGCGAGTCCAGATATAGTGCTTTGTGTTGATTTGATGCATAGGATCCGTATGAGCCCGCATAAGTTTGATCATGTGGTGTGATTTCGTGAGTCGCGCGCGTCTTGAATTCCACAAATCCGTCACTCAACATTGCGACAGCAATTAATGCCGAGATGAAATCTTATGGCATCGAGCCCGGGCACAAGCAATCCTAGCCGAGCGGGTCGCACGGAGTCCAGACGCAGTGCCAAATCACCACGAGATATCGATGTTGATGTGTCGATGCGAGCTTTGATTCAGGAAAAGGTGAACTGGGTCAGTCCTGCCCCTCAATGGGCTTTGTTGAGGGTCGTGTAGGTGATTGAGGCGAGCAGAGCAGACTTGATGTCTCGATTTGCGTCTCGATTTGTGACTGAAGCTGATCACAAAGTTGGGCGGATTCTTTTTTTCGACTTTAGAGTCTGCTACAACAAGATTGAATGATTAGACATTGTATTTACATACAATGACGCGCCAGGAAATGTTGTGGGAAGCGGGCCGTCTTTGCGTATGGAATGAGCAGGTGGAGGGCAAGGGAGATGACATCCGATGGAATGCAAGTGGCATGCAAGTGGAATGTTCAACATTCGGTGCCCGGAGCCCTGTGTTGGAGTGACGTCGAGAGAGTGGTAAAGATGGTGAATATCAAGTGGCTGCGACAAAGCTTCGGGCTAGAGTCTCAAGACAGACGCGGCGATGGTGATGCTTGAGAAGTGTAATCTTACCTGATATCGTTGTCAGACTGAAGCGAATCCAGCATTTTCTATGTGCCAGACTTGGAGCTCCAATTAAGAAGACGAACACCGGCTGATGAAAGTGAGGGGAAGAAAAGAGATAGAAAGGACAGCTGATGGAAGCACAGCGTCCTGTGAGGTTGAATGCGACGACGAAAAGAGCGAAGGAGAGAAGGTGGTAAAGTATCTCGAAATGACAAGCTTGCTGCAAAGCTAGTGCAGTGCAGGGAGCAGAGTGGAAAGACCGGGGTCCCTTGTCTGTTTTTCTGCTGGCTGGGCGTGGTAGCTAATTAGTCTGGCGTGAGCGGCCAGGGGAGCACGCAACGTCGTCCAGGGCCAATGGGTTGTTTATCAAGCCGTCGGGGTCGTGGACTACGCAGGAATCGATGGGAGGGAGGGGGAGTGAAGTTGTTGTTGTTGTAAATAAGGACAGAACTTAGAAGGTCGGGAAGGCAGCAGGTAAGGCCACAAGATGGTCAAAGTGTTTCTTAGTCCGTTGTTTGTCCTCAGTCGACAGACACTTGACAGTAGGTACCTGGGGCCACGCGCACACGAGGGATGAAGGAGTAGGTACACGAGAAGCCGGAGAATGGGTATCGAGGACGGACCCCGACAAATGTAGAGACTCGGCGAAGGGTCGATCAGACGGCGGCCACCAAGAAGGGCACGGGGAGCATGGGGATGCGAACAAGGCGATCGGAAACCCCACGGCGTCCAGAGACAGAATGGGAGCCCAAGGCAAAACACGACAGGCGCATGGAGCGAAGCAGCGGGAACTTGGAAGACGATGATGATGTTCACAGTTCTGGTGTTATTGTCTCTGAAGGCGCTATAGGTACCTGTCTGGAGACTGGGTGTCTCCGTCGGGGACTTGCCCTCTACGGAGTATGTAGGAGGTAGGTACCTAAGGTACCTCCCACAGACGCGGGCCCACTGTGGCAGGCGGGAACGTCGCTCTCTCACAACGAGCTGGCACTGGTGGGCAGGCAGCTTCTCGGGGGGGTGGGGTCTTGGCCTGGTGGAAACAAACGCCGGCAGAGTGCCGGGTGGGAGAATGTGCAGGGGCACTTGCAGCAGTCCACCAATGCAGCAACATTGCTGAAAGTTCTTGGAGATGGGGGGTGCCGCACTCAGGTACCTACTCCGTACGTAACTGCCTGCTTGGGGCATGCGAAAAGGGAAAGGGGTGAGGCAGGAAGGCGTGGCGTGGCTGGAAATTTTTAGTGCATTGACCCGACCACATCGGACCTTGATGTCCCCGCCAGCACCCAGCCAACCGAGAGTGCTCTGCCCACACTGTGCATCCACGTACACTTCTCCTGCTCCCCCCAGCTATGTACAGCTAGCTCTCCAGTCTTCTCCAGCTCTCGTGAAGTCGCGCTTGGGCAGCCCCTCTTCTCCTCCCCTCCTTACCGAGAGCTCCGTCACCTCCGTGTCCTCCCTCGCTCAAAAGGTCCAGCAGACCACTGACAGTGACGACGCCGAACCACCGACGAGGGAGCGAGATCAGGGGTGAGGAAGCCACCAAGACAGCATCATCGTATCGAGCCTGGTTCACAGCTCAAAGCATGTGTCGTCGAATGCGGCCGGCTTTTTCTCTCCCTACCATCTCCTTCTTGCTCTGTCTGTCTGCTGCCGCTTCTTTCTCTTTCATTTTCGCGGTCCCGAGGGTCGCGGGCCTGAGGAAATTTTATCCCGACTTGTGTTGTCAGGATCACCATCCTCTAATCTTGCATACTCATCCCGTCGCGAGGAGTTCCCGGCACCCAAAGTGCCTAACACGACCTAAAGTAAGCTAATCGGCTACTGGGTAACCTGCCTACTCTAGGTAGGTAGGTTGCGTCCTAGTGTTGTTTCTTCACGTGTGGATGGTCCTCATGTCACTTGGCCATGTAAACATGAGAAGTTGAGAACTCGCCACTCAGTAGCGTTGTCGTCTTTCTCCTGGTGAGCAAGGAGCGGCGATTTTCCCTACGACACTCAATATCTATGCCTCAGAGGAACTAGTAGTAGGTAGGTAGATGCAACGCGCATGCTCTGGACTGGTTCATGCACAATTCCAATTTCAATTGGGCTCTTGCGAGCATCGGACTTGGCTGCGCGTAGTGCCCGACCGTAACACCTGCATATGCATGTGACTGGCTGCTATGGCAAAGTTGACCCCAACAGCTCTACGACAAAGCATACATATGATGAGAGAGTGTTGATGTGTTAAAGAAGGCCAACTAATCTCGTCCTCGGCCTGTCATTCTGTCAGCTGGGTGGCATTTCTAAGCTGGCGAAAGAGGGAGCCAAGGTACAAAGCACATCCGGTTTCTGCCACCCCGGCGGGGAACAACCACAGTCAATCCGGATTCGGGATAAGATGGAGATGCAGCCTGCGATTGACCCCAGCGTAAATAGGTAAGGGACTTGTTGCTGGAACAGAAGATCTCTTGGAAAAGCCACAAACAGGAACCGCAACGGAAGCATTGTGCCCCATTGAAAGCAAGGCTTACGGGACAAAGCTTAGCCCAATCGTGGCGTATCTTGACGATTTGTGCTGTACAGTTAACGTTACTCTGGTGTACTAACTGCCCATGCCATCTCGCACGGCATAAATGATGACCTACCTACTCCGTATCTTTAACTACAATGCAATGCAACATGCGCCGGATTCTCCTTCTCATGAGCATCCGCAACCGCCTCTGAATCTTTATGTGCTCTTACCCCAACTAGGTACATTGACGGTTGGACGAGAACATGTAACTTGTAAGCCTGCGCGAAGCCCGACCCGATCACGCAGCCATTGTAAAGATAAGGCCCCAAGTTCGGGGTCAGACAGCTTGAAAGGGGGAAAACCCCATGTAAGTGTTGCTCTCTGTGTCGAATAGATGGGCCCATAAGAAAAGTGAGACCTGTTTGTCAGGACTTAGAAGAAAGAACATCTTCAATCTACAGAGTATGTACTCTCTCCATAACCTGTCTAGATATTGGGAGGTCGACTTACAAATATATATGTACATACCTACTACCTAATGTACGGAGATGTACGTACCTTACGAGCACGCGAGTACCGGTATGCATGTACATACCTATACGGAGGCGGAGTACAGACTAAGGTACATAGGTAGGTTAGGTACCTAGGGAGGTACGAATTACGATAAGCGGTCGCAACGGATACTGTCCAGTGTCAAGTGAGTCGTGACTGGCCAACTATGTACAGCAGAATTCTGTAAAAGAGCTGGCAGATGTTGATTGATAATAATAGGTACAGTAACTCCGTCCGCGCATACTCACACTGTGCGTATGCACGCAGTGAGCAAACACCCTACTAGCCCATATGTACATAATCTACAGTGGACACAGGTTCATGTATGTACATATGTTACATATGTACCCCGTTTCGACAGCCTCACTTCAGTGCAAAAACGTTTCGCAATTCCAACTCGACCCCATGTACACACACTCGTCCGTGGACCGTACGGACGATATTACTGTCCACAGGACAAGTAAACACATAGATACACAATGCACAACTAACGCAACCGCGCGGCTGGCCTTCCCCATTGGACTTCTTTGCCGGGCAAAGTTGCCGGGAATCTCCCTCATCTTGGACTCATGTGAGACCGTAGACGTTGAGGGCGATGAGTGAGACGGAGTCTAAGCGACACGGCATGCGCGGACCGCGCGATGTGTAACGCGCAACGTGTCAGGCCAACCGGAGAGGCGCGTTGTGATCCACAGCATTGAGAAGAGAATGCTTTATTCCGAAGGCTAAAACTATGTTTCCTTGACCGGCGCGGGCATAGACGCGGGCATAGGCACACACATACATGTATATACATACCTGACTTGTGACTTGGAAGGGAATGGATACGACTTGGCATTGGTTGGCAAGTCTCACATGTGTACATCCATGCCGTATCGTATCGTGTCGTGTCGTGTCGTGTCGTGTTGTGTCGTGTCGCGTCGTGTCGCGTCGTATCGTGTCGTGGCGTGGCGCGCTCTCGAACGTTGAATGCGCGGTAGCTCCTGCGCATCCGTATATATGCATAGGTATGTCTGCTTACGCTGCTATTGCAGGGATTGCGCACGTGCTTTTCTGGCACACCCAAAAAAAATGGGTCGGGATAATTCCACTGCCCATTTTCGCTATTTCCACTGCCCATTCTGGATATTTCCACTGCCCTAATAATGTAAAATAAAGTGACATAGTATTTGAGTGTGGCCACT